>ML461959.1:55734-66918 GCA_005239535.1 Nicotiana rustica
TAATATTTGTTAACAATTCAAATTATATAAATTCCCATCTCTGCTCAAGGAATTAAACAAAATGCCCTCGGACCCACGTGCCCGGATTTCGAAATTTCTCGAAGATAAATTCTACCAATAGCTTTACTAACTCAAATATATAATTTTCTCTAATTTTCATGCTCAAATTCATGGTAAAATCTAAAAATACAAATTTTTAGGTTTTCCTCCAAAAATCCCAATTTCCTACTAATTTCCATGTCTAAATCCATGTAAGATCACATATTTAACTCAAAAATAGGAAGAAATCACTTACCTAGTGTTGCTTGGTGAAAATCCCTCCTTGAGCTCTCCAAAATCGTCCAAATCAAATGAAAGAAATGGGTCAAAACTCGTGTTTAAAACAATCTGCCCAGGCTTCACCGAGTTATACCTTGTGCTGTGCAGGTTGTACATCCTATTACAATTTTCCCTAGCTGTACATCTTCTGTTAAAATGCCCATAACTCCTTGTAGAAATATGAAAATGTCAAACAGTTTGAAGATCTAGAAACTAGACTCGAAGTTCTTTAATTTGATAGGTTTTAGACCATATACCTCTATATATATTCCGAGATATGAGCTTCTAAAGTCGGCTCCATGCATCAGAAATTCTGTCGAAACTGCTCCACCAGCCATTTCAATCAATCATAACTTTCTCATAAAATGTCCAAATCATGAATGGTTTAACTTTATGGAAACTAGAATGCAAGGGATACAACTTTTATGTTTTTCAAATTTTCAGATTCTTTATAGAGTTTGATATATACACTTCTCAAATTTAGCTCTTCGATGCATCAGTTGCTGTCCAAAACAGATTTGCAGGAGAAATTTCAACAGCTATTTTGGCCCGAAATCCATTCCGTTAGCCTTTCGAAATCCACCCGAGGCCCTCGGGAACTTAACCAATTATACCAACATGTCCCAAAACATGATACGAACTTAATCGAGGCCTCAAATCACATCAAACAACGTCGAAATCATGAATCGCACTCCAATTCAAGCTTTATGAACTTTGAAATTTCAAACTTCTACATCCGATGCCGAAACCTCTCAAATCATGTCCGATTGATCCCAAATTTTGCACACAAGTCATATTCGACATTACGGACCTGCACCAACTTTCGGAATTGGATTCCGTCCCCGATATCAAAAAGTCAAACTCTCGGTCAAACTTCTCAAAAACCTTCAAATTTCTATCTTTAGCCAAATGAATTCAAAATGACCTACGGACATCCGAATTCACTTCCGATCGCGCTCCCAACTCCAGAATCACCATACAAAGCTATTCTCAGACTTGGAATCCCAAACAGACATCTATAACAATGAAATGCCTTACAGTCCAAATTTATGAAATTCTTCTAAAATGCTATCTTCCATAATATGCGCCGAAACCCTCCCGGGTTATCCAAAGCTCGATCCGGACATACGCCCAAGTCCGAAATCATCATACGAACCTGATGGAATGTTCAAATCTTGATTTGGAAGTCGTTTACTCAAAATTCCAATCTTAGTTGATTCTTCCGACTTAAGGCTTCCGAATTGAGAATTTTCTTCCTAAATTGACTCCAAACTTTCTGAAATTCAGTTCCGACCACACCTACAAGTCATAATACTTGAAATAAAGATGTTCATGACCTCAAACTGCTAAACGACGCGATAGAGCTTAAAACGACTGGTCGGGTCGTTACAAGTTAGGCAACAAACATATTTGATTACATGCTTACAGTACCTTATAAAGTTAAGAACAGATGTAGAACTGCCAAACAATGCATTAAACAATTTATGAACGAATGAGATTTAATCTCATTTTACTTATCAAAACGACGTAGTTTGACGCGTCTCTCATACCACAAACCTGGACCAGGTCCTGGGCTGCCGATTTTGGTCCAAATTGGGCTGATTTTTTCTTTAAAATGGCTAGCCCAATCCTTATCCCCTTTATCAACTATTTAAAATAAAATAATTCTGAAAAATAAAAAATAAAAGATACAAATATACACCCAATAATACTAAAATATATAATCTAAGAGAAAAAAAAGAAAGAGCAAACATTAGGCATTTACATTACTGGAAGAAAATGTAACCAGGGGTTGGTACCCTGTATCACTGAAGAAGAATGTAACCAGGGGTTGGTACCATGTATTACTGGAAGGAAATGTATCCAAGTGTTGGCACCCTGTATTACTGAAAAGGAATGTAACCAAGGGTTGGTGCCCTGTATTACTAAGAAGAAAATGTAACCAGGGGTTGGTACCCTGTATCACTGAAGAAGAATGTAACCAGGGGTTGGTACCATGTATTACTGGAAGGAAATGTATCCAAGTGTTGGCACCCTGTATTACTGAAAAGGAATGTAACCAAGGGTTGGTGCCCTGTATTACTAAGAAGAAAATGTAACTAGGGGTTGACACCCTGTATTACTGGAAGAAATATAACTAGGGTTTGGCACCGTGTATTAATGAAAGGAATGTAACCAGGGGTTGGTGCCCTGTATTACTAAGAAGAAAATGTAACCAGGGGTTGGCACCCTGTATTACTTGAAGAAATGTAACTAAGGGTTGGCACCCTGTATTACTGAAAAGAATGTAACCAGGGTTGGTACCCTATATTACTGAAAGGAGTGTAACCAGGGGTTGACACCCTGTATTACTGAAAGGAAATGTAACCAGGGGTTGGTACCCTGTATTAGTGAAGATGAATGTAACCAGGGGTTGGTACCCTGCATTACTGACAAAGTGTTGAATCCCCCTAGGAGAAAAGGGTTCTACCTGAGTTAAACTAACGTAAACAAGCCTGAGCGAAGAGTACTTCTACCCGGAAATATGAGATGGATCCCCCAAGGCTGATTGGTTCTACCTGAGTTAAGCTATGTAAAACAACCTGAGCGAATATTACTTCTACCCGGGACTATGAGCTGGATCCCCCTAGGTGAAATGGTTCTACCTGGGTTAAGCTATGTAAAATGACCTGAGTGAATAGTAATTCTACCCGGGACTATGGGCTGGATTCCCCTAGGTGAAATGGTTCTACCTGGGTTAAGCTATGAAAATGGGAGGTATGGACAGTAGTGATGCATGCTGAAAATAAAAGAAAAAAAGAGATTTTAAAGAGCTTACGGTTGGTGACATTCATCCTTTGAGAATCTCCATTCTGCACTGCCTTGTTTCTACTTTCAAAGAAAGAAAAATTTGTGAGTTATCAAAGTGGTAGTCGGTTTGTGGCCTTGATGCCCTGAGTGGTTTGAATTCACGGCCACTCCGCTGTTGAAGAACTGATTCTATCAGTGTGGCACTGAGGTGCTCGGATACTCTGTATTGCATTCCGGAGACCTTGTTTTCCGACGTTGCCCCTGACTATTTCATACTCGAATGTCCATGGTACCGCTAAACTTTGTCCCCAAGGAAATTTTTCCCTTTAAAATAAAACTCAATTGTCTTATACCTAGTACCGGTTTGTGTCCGTAGTGCTTACCAACTTTTCTCATAAAGCAGGTCTTGCTTAGGAAAACTTTTCAGTTTCTTTGAGACACTTTGTTCTCCTTATCAAATGAGATCACATACGGATTCTTCCTTCGTCAATGCCATATATGTCTCAAATTGTGCTCGATATTACGGGTTAACTTTAGCCAGTTTTGCAGCCATTTGTTTGCTTCACTTTTGATGCAAGATTAGACCGAAAGGTACTAAAAGAAAAATTATGGGAAAAAACACAAGAATACTTGAAGGTGAAAAAGAACTGTGATTAAACAAAAAGGTGTCCCTTTCGAGGAAAGGAATAGGGAGACTTATCTGGAAGTACATGCCGACTTCAATGAATCATGACATGCATTTTGGATTGAATGCTTGATCCGTATGAGCTTTCTAATTCTCAGAATCTGTCGCAATTGTTCATCTTGAAACTGTCTTGGTTGTGCTCATGCCGGGGTATCGAAGACCCTCATTCGGCTAGTAGCGCCCTTTGCGTGTTTTCGCTAACTGGCCTCTCTGATTTCTCTACTCACCATCGCCTTATGGTGAACATATGAGTTTTCACTAATAAGACTCTCTCATTTCTCTGCTCACTGTCGCCTTACAGTGCCTATACAGGTTTTCACCGATAAGACTCTCTCATTTGTTTTTTTTTTCTGTTCTTTTTTTTAACTGAAATACGACATGCGAAAAGTTTCCCAATGACCTTGGCATGGGGACTTCAAATATTCTCATAGATCAATAAAAATTCTTAACAGGGAGAAGG
Source organism: Nicotiana rustica (assembly GCA_005239535.1). Taxonomy (NCBI): domain Eukaryota; kingdom Viridiplantae; phylum Streptophyta; class Magnoliopsida; order Solanales; family Solanaceae; genus Nicotiana; species Nicotiana rustica. The sequence continues at coordinate 59,988 of ML461959.1, forward strand.
CGAAAAGAACCTTGAACTGAATTACAACTTTTGAAACCGTTTCTACAGAAAAAAACGTAAAATAAAACAAACTTCTGCCCCAGTTTTGGAGTATTGGGAAAATGGATTTTTTATTTTGATGGGACCGAACCCAGGGTAAGGCTGCCTACGTATCCTTTCGGAATCAGTTCGGACGTAGTTCAATGACTCAGAAGATTTGTTGTTTGGCCTTTTTTTTTCTTTCTTTGTTTTTTCTCCTTTTTACAAGTACACAGGTTCTAGAAGGTGGAAAACAAAGAAGACAAATATAGCTCAAAATGGTTTAACAAAAGGGTGAAAATTATTTGGAGTAGCGAGCAATGATAGCCTTCGTCATCTTGATTCTGAGAAAATCATGCGTGAAAGTTCCACATTGGGTATATATCAGACATAATATCTTTTGACTGCATCTGTGTTAATAGTCATTTCTGGTACCCGTCCTTCTTTATCTACCAAGTTCAAGGCCCCTTTTGGTAACACTTTCTTGATGATGTAGGGTCCTTGCCAGTTTGGGGCGAACTTTCCTTTAGCTTCTACTTGGTATGGAAGAATGCATTTCAGAACAAGTTGGCCCACCTCGAAGTGCCTTGGACGCACTTTCTTGTTGTAAGCGCGTGCCATTCCTTGCTGGTATAACTGGCCAAAACACACTGCTGCTAGCCGTTTTTCATCAATCAACATTGGTTATTCTAATCGGGTCTTTACCCATTCTGTATCTTCAATCTCCGACTCCGCAATGATCCGAAGAGAGGGAATTTCTACTTCAGCCGGTATTACAGCTTCCGTTCCATATACCAACAGATAAGGAGTTGCACCAAACGATGTACGAGCAGTCGTGCGGTATCCCAAAAGAGCAAAAGGCAACTTTTCATGCCATTGTCTGGAACCTTGGATCATCTTCCTAAGAATCTTCTTGATGTTCTTGTTTGCTGCTTCAACGGCTCCATTGGCTTTTGGCCAGTAAGGGGTAGAATGTCGATGCATAATTTTAAATTGCTCGCATACCTACTTCATCAAATTACTATTTAGATTGGATGCATTCTTAGTGATAATGGTTTGGGATACCAAATAGACAGATGATGTTGGAATGAACAAAGTCTACCACTCTTTCTTGGTGACTTCTTTGAAAGTGACGGCCTCCACCCACTTGGTGAAGTAATCAATTGCAACCAAAATGAATTTATGCCCATTTGAAGCCTTTGGCTCGATTGGCCCAATAACATCCATTCCCCAAGAAACGAAGGGCCAAGGATAGTACATAGGATGCAACTCCAAAGGTGGCAAGTGAATCAGGTCACCATGAATCTGGCATTGGTGACACTTCCGAACAAAACTGAAGCAATCTCGCTCCATAGTAAGCCAATAATACCTTGCTCGCAGAATCTTCTTCGCCAAAACATATCCATTTAGGTGAGGTCCACATACCCCCGAATGCACTTCACTCATGATCCGCTCAGCTTCTGTGGCATCTATGCATCTCAACAAGTTCAAATTTGGGGTCCTTTTGTACAAAATTTCCCCATTCAGGAAGAAACCGTCGGCGAGCCGCCTTATAGTTATTTTTTGATCTGCCTTGGAATGCTCTGGGTATTCCCTTATTTTTAGGAATCGTTTTAAGTCATGATACCATGGTTCACCATCTGGTTCTGTTTCAATAGTATTGCATTAACCATGTTGATTCCAAACTTGGATTTCCAATGGATCAATATGAGTGTTACCTGGATAAGGGAGCATCGAGGCTAAGGTAGCCAAGGCGTCGGCTAGCTCGTTGTGAAACCTGGGAATGTACCTGAACTCGATGGATTTGAATCTTTTGCTCAAGTCTTGCACACATTGTCTGTATGGAATAAGCTTAATGACTCGTGTCTCCCATAACCAATAGTTCATGCACATCCAGATCGAGGGCTATTTTCAGACCCATGCTACAAGCTTTATATTCTGCCGTATTATTGGTATAAAAGAAACGAAGTCGGGCCGTTGCAGGGTAATGTTGTCCGATAGGTGAGATGAGTATTGCATCGATTCCAACTCCTTTGATATTGACAGCCCCATCAAAATACATTTTCCATACATGGCTATTGTCCGGATGTCACGACCCAAATTTCACACCGCCGGGACCGTGATGGAGCCTAACATTGAACCCGCTAGGCAAGCCAATGTTATTGGTTATTCTAAATTATTTATTTATTTGTAGCAACTAGTTAGTGACATACAAGATCAGTGGAAATAACAGTGCGGAAGAATTAGAATCTAACAACCTTTTTAAATATTATCACAAAACCCATAATAACAAATTCCAGAACTTGGTGTCACACTTTCACAGACTATCTACGAATACCACAAATAAGTGGTTCGAACAAAAGTAAATACATCTGTTTCTGAAATAACAAAAACAGAAATAAAGAAGTGAAAGGGGACGCCAAGGCCTGCGGACGCTTGCAGGACTACCTCGGTGTCTCCGACTAGACTGAAGGCAACCTCCTAGCTCTAATGTCCAAAGGGTCCTGTACCGGTATCTGCACAACAAAAGATGTGTAGGTGTAGCATCAGCAGAACCGACCCCATGTACTCAGTAAGTGTCGAGCCTAACCTCGGCAAAGTAGTGACGAGGCTAGGACACGACAATCAAGACAGCATGTGCAATTTAATAATATTCGGAAGAAATAATAACAACAAGAGTAACCAGTTAAGTACAAGGGAAAAGGGGAAGCATGCTGAGGGAAAAGCAATATCAGATAAAAGAAATAACGAAATAAGACAACAGTCCAATTATCTAAGTAACAGCAGGAAACAACAATCATAGAGAAAACAGTGCACGACATCCCCCTTCGTGCTTTTACCCTCATCCTCACCAAATAACAATATAAAAGCAAGTGCACGGCGTTACCCTTCGTGCTTTTACTCTCATCGTCACCAAATAATGAACAGAAACGGCACGGCATCACCCTTCGTGCTTTTAATATCATAACATGGCACGGCATCACCCTTCGGGCTTTTACACTCTCATCCTCAAAATAATCAATATACGACATCACCCTTCGTGCTTTACACTCTTCCTCACAATAATCAATACACGACATCACCCTTCGTACTTTAGACTCTTCCTCACCCAAACAATATCAATAGCAGAAGTTTGGGAAGGAAAAATCAACAATATGAATCATAAATCATAACATCCCGACAATGGAACCACAGTAAAAATATCACTATCCCGGCAAGGGACACAACTATAACCAATCCCGCTCAAGTAAATATCTTTACATAAGATTCCTTAACCGAGAAAATACTCAACAATATCCACTACCAAGAATTTCCACCGAATGAACAACCACTAAAGGGAAATTCAAGCTATAACACAGTAAATATCAATGAAAATCACATAATTCATAATTTCCGACTCACGGGTTTGCTTGACACCAGCGTATAGGTACTCGTCACCTCACCTATACGTTGAACATGGTATAAACACATAGCAAATAAGACTCAACACCTATTCCCTCAAGCTAAAGTTAGGCCAAACACTTACCTCGACTTCCACGACCAAAATCAAGCCTCAATCACCGCTTTTCCTTTTGAACTCAACTCCAAATCAGTTTTATCTAGACATAATTGACTCAATAACATCAATAAACGCCAAATAATTCAATTCCAATACTTAATTACAGATCTCCTATCATTCTTCCTAAATAGTCAAAAATCGACCCCGGGCCCGCTCGGTCAAAACACGAGGTTCGGACCAAAACCCGATCACCCATTCACCCACGAGCTCGAATATATAATTAGTTTCGGAATTCGACCGCGGAACGAGGTCTAGATCCCAATTATTCAAAAAGCACTAACTCTACCCAAATACCCAATTTTCTACCCTTAAAAACATGATTTAGGGACAGAAATCTAATGGGTGTTAATGGAAATGGAAGAAACTGAGTCAAAGAGTACATACCTATAAATTTGTAGTGAAGTTCCCTTTCAAAAATCGCCCAATTTGGAGTTTGGAAGAAGAAGTTATGAGTTTTTGAAGAATGCCCATTTTTTCTACTGTTTTTAAAACACTGGACACTTACTCTATGCGTTCGCGAGCCTTGGCCGCGTTCGCATAGGCTTAATCCCCCAGGCCTACGCGTTCGCGGGCCACAGGCCGCGTTCGCGTAGTGTTATAGGCTACCCAGCCCCAGGCCCCCATATACTCTATGCGTTCGCGACTACATGGGTTCTTTCGCGTAGAGTAATTTTCCTATGCTCCGCGTTCGCACCCTGTACTATGCGATCGCATAGTGTTATACAACCCCCTTTCCCCGCGTGTGCATTGTGTTCGCATGGGTACCCATGCGTTTGCATAGGGTAAATTTCTTGGACGCCAGCAACAGCCACAAGACACCAGATTTTCTAAGTAAAATCACCCCAACGCCTATCCGAAACTCACCTGAGCCCTCAGGGCTCCAAACCAAAGATGTACACAACCTCAAAAACATCCTACGCACTTACTTCTGCGATCAAATCGCCAAAATAACATCTTAAACAACGAATTGAGCATAGAAATCAAAGAAAAATCTCAAAACTTTCAAAGTCTCAAATTTACAAATACGGGTTCGAATCACGTCAAACGACCTCCATTCATTACCAAATTTTATAGACATATCATAATTATCATATTAAACCTGTACCGGGCTCCGGAACCAAAATACGGGCCCGATACCATAAATTTCAAATATAACCAAATTTCCAAAAACTCTTATATTTTCAGTAAAACAATTTCTTTCAAAAATTCATTCCTCGGGCTTGGGACCTCGGAATTCGATTCCGGGCACATGCCCAAGTCCCATATTTTCCTACGGACCTTCCGGGACCGTCAAATCACGGGTCTGGGTCCATTTACCCAAAATGTTGACCGAAGTCAACTTAAATTCATTTTTAAAGGCAAAATTAGCATTTTTTCTCTGTTTTTCATATAAAAGCTTCCCGGCTATATGCCCGGGTTGCGCATGCAAAACGAGGTGAAATAAAACGAGGTTTTCAAGGCCTCGGAACACTGTTTTGACTTGTAAAAATGAGAGATGACTTTTTGGGTCATCACATTCTCCAACTCTAAAACAACCGTTCATCCTCGAATGTTCATAGAAAAGTACCTGAATCCCGGATAAGATGGGGATATCAGCTCTGCATATCAGACTCGGACTCCCAGGTAGCTGCCTCGGCAGGATGACCTCTTCACTGGACACGAACCGAAGAATAACTCTTCAATCTCAACTGACGAACTTGCCGGTCTAATATGGCGACTGGCTCCTCCTCATAGGTAAAATCCTTGTCCAATTGGACACTACTGAAATCTAACACATGGGCTGCGTCTCCGTGGTACTTCCAAAGCATAGACACATGAAACACCGAATGCACAGCTGATAAATTCGGTGGAAACGCAAGTCTGTAGGCCAGCTCTCCCACTCTGTCAAGAATCTCAAATGGACCAATGAATCTAGGGCTTAGCTTGACCTTCTTCCCAAATCTCATCACGCCCTTCATGGGCGATACCCGAAGCAATACCCGCTCCCCAACCATGAATGCCAAATAACAAACTTTGCGGTCGGCATAACTCTTCTTCCTGGACTGCGCTGTACGACGTCTATCCTGAATTATCTTAACCTTATCCAAGGCATCCTGCACTAACTTCGTACCCAACAACCGAGCCTCTCCCGGCTCTAGCCACCCAATCAGCGACCGACACCGCCTATCATATAATGCCTCATAAGGAGCCATCTGAATGCTCGACTGATAGTTGTTGTTGTAGAAAAACTCAGCTAATGGCAAGAACTGATCCCAAGAACCTCCAAACTCAACGACACAGGCTCGTAGCATATCCTCAAAAATCTGAATAGTACGCTCGGACTGTCCATCCATCTGAGGATGAAATGTTGTGCTCAAATCAACCCTCGTGCCCAACTCACGCTGAACTGCCCTCCAGAAATGCGAGGTAAACTGCGTACCTCGGTCAGAAATAATAGACACGGGCACACCATGAAGGCGAACAATATCCCTAATATAGATCTCTGCCAATCTCTCCGAAGAATAGGAAACTGCCACATGAATGAAATGCGCTGACTTGGTAAGCCTATCCACAATGACCCATACCGCATCGAACTTCCTCTGAGTCCGTGGGAGCCCAACTACGAAATCCATGGTGATACGCTCCCACTTCCACTCGGGAATCTCAATCTGCTGCATCAAACCACCCGGTCTCTAGTGCTCGTACTTAACCTGCTAACAGTTCAAGCACCGTGCTACATATTCCACAATATCTTTCTTCATCCTCCGCCACTAATAATGCTGCCGAAAATCCTGGTACATCTTTGCAGCTCCCGGATGATGGAATACCGGGAACTATGGGCCTCCTGCAATATCAACTCACGAAGTCCATCCACATTGGGTACACAAATACGACCATGCATCTGTAGAAATCCATCATCACCAACTGTAACCTGCTTGGCATCCCCGTGTCGGACCGTATCCCTTAGGACACACAAATGAGGATCATCATACTGTCGGTCTCGAATACGATCAAATAATGAAGAACGAGCAATTGTATAAGCTAGAATACAGTCAGGCTTAGAAACATCCAATCTCATGAATCGATTGGCTAAAGCCTGAACATCCAAATCAAGCGGCCTCTCTCCGACCGGAATATAAGCTAGACTACCCATGCTTGCTGACTTCATACTCAAAGCATCAGCCACCACATTGGCCTTTCCCGGATGATATAAAATGGTGATATCATAGTCCTTCAACATCTCCAACCATCTTCTCTGCCTCAAATTCAACTCCTTCTGCTTGAACAAATATTGCAAACTCTTGTGATCCGTGAACACCTCACAAGACACGCCATATAAATAATGCCTCCAAATCTTCAGCGCGTGAACAATGG
>ML461959.1:66939-83093 GCA_005239535.1 Nicotiana rustica
CATGAACTGGATAATTCTTCTCGTGGATCTTCAACTGACGCGAAGCATATGCAATAACCTTGCCATCCTGCATCAACACCACACCGAGTCCAACCCGAGATGCATCACAATACACAGTATATGGCCCTGAACCTCAGGGCAAAACTAACATCGGCGTCGTGGTCAAGGCTATCTTGAGCTTCTGAAAGCTCGCCTCACACTCATCTGACCACCTGAACTGGGCACCCTTCTTAGTCAACCTGGTCATCGAGGCTGCAATAGATGAAAAGCCCTCCACAAACCGACGATAATAGCCTACTAAGCCCAAGAAACTCTGAATCTCTATAGCTGATATGGGCCTAGACCAATCCTTGACTGCTGAAATCTTCTTGGGATCCATACCCTCTGCTGATACAACATGACCCAGGAATGCAACTGAACTCAGCCAGAACTCACACATAGAAAATTTAGCATACAACTGACTGTCCTTCAAAGTCTGAAGAACGACTCGAAGGTGCTGCTCGTGCTCCTCCCGGCTGCGGGAATAAATCAGAATATCATCAATGAAGAAAATCACGAAGGAATCTAGATAAGGCCTGAACACTCGGTTCATAAGGTCCATAAAAGTTGCTGGGGCATTTGTCAACCCGAATGACATCACTAAGAACTCATAATGCCCGTACCGAGTGCGAAAAGATGTCTTAGGGACATCAGATGCCCTAATCCTCAACTGATGGTAGCCAGATCTCAAATCGATATTCGAAAATACCTTTTCACCCTGAAGTTGATCAAACAAATCATCAATTCGCGACAATGGATACTTGTTTTTGACGGTCACCTTGTTCAATTGCCGATAATCTATACACATCCTCATCGACCCATCTTTCTTCTTAACAAACAACACCGACGCACCCCAAGGCGAGACACTAGGCTTAATGAAGACTTTATCAAGGAAATCCTGCAACTGTTCTTTCAACTCCTTTAACTCTGGCGGGGCCATACGATACGGCGGAATAGAAATGGGCTGAGTGCCCGAAGCCAAATCAATGCAAAAGTCAATATCCCTTTCGGGTGGCATACCCGGTAGGTCTGGAGGGAATACCTCTGAAAACTCATGGACTATGGGCACATACTCCATTGAAGGAACCTCGGCACTAGAATCACGAACATAAGTCAAATAGGCCAAACACCCCTTCTCAACCATGCGCCGAGCCTTCATATATGAGATAACCCTGCTGGAAGAATGGCCAGGAGCCCCTCTCCTCTCCAATCGAGGCACTTCCGGCAAGGCCAAGGTCACAGTCTTGGCATGACAGTCCAAAATGGCATGATAGGGGGACAACCAATCCATCCCCAAAATAACATTGAAATCGACCATATCAAGGAGTAGAAGATCTACTGTGGTCTCCAGACCACCGATAACCACTGTGCATGAACGGTAGACTCGGTCTACCACAATAGAATCACCAATCGGTATAGATACATGTACAAGAGTACTCAGGGAATCACGAGGCATAATCAGATAAGGAGCAAAATATGAAGACACGTAGGAATATGTGGACCACGGGTCAAATAAAACTGAAGCATCCCTGCTGCAAACTGAAACCATACTTGTAATGACTACATCGGAGGCCTTAGCCTCAGGCCTGGCGAGAATAGCATAACGTCGGGGCTGAGCCCCACCAATCTGAACATCTCAGGGTCGACCTACTACGGGCTGTCCTCTACCTCTAATAGTATGACCTCTACCTCTAACTGTCTGGCCTCCACCCTTGGCACCTGGAACCTCGACCTCCACCCCTAGTCGGCTGAGGGGTGGTGGAGCACCTGGTGCAGGAATCATAGCACGAGAACCCTGGTGTTGAGAACCACTCGAGGCTCGGGGGAAAAATTTAACAATGCGCCCTGGGCCACCACAAGTATAACAGGATCTCGACTGCTGAGCTTGTAGCTCTGAAACTGTCCCTGTCGACCGGAGTAACCACTATGAAAACTCTGTAGCGGCGGTGCACTGATAGGAGCTGATGGTGCACTGCGAGATACCCGGAGTACTGACTGAAAGGGTCAAGGAGGATGAACCCTACCAAAAGAATCCCTACCTCTAGATGAGGCACCACTAAACCGGCCAAAGTGACGAGGCCTTTTCAGAACCCTGACCACTACCCTGCAATAAAACCATCTCGACTCGCCTGGCCACATTGGCCGCCTCCTGAAATGAAATATCACTGCTTGTCTCTCTGGACATCTGTAGTCTAATCGGCTAAGCTAACCCCTCAATAAACCTCCTCAACCTCTCTCGGTCAGTGGGGAGTATCATGATAGCATGTCGGGCCAAAGTGATGAATTGGGTCTCATACTGTGTAACTGTAATAGAACCCTGACGGAGACGCTCAAACTGCCTCTGGAGATTCTCTCTCTGGGTGACTGGAAGAAACTTCTCCAAGAACAAATCGGAGAACTAGGCCCAAGACAAGGGCGAAGATCCAGCTGGTCTGGTCAAGCAATAATCCCACCACCAAGTCTTGGCGGAACCAGAAAGGTGGAAAGTGGAAAAATCAACCCCGTTGGTCTCCACGATCTCCATGTTCCGAAGAACCTCATAGAAACTGTCTAAGTAATCTTGGGGATCCTCTAAAGATAAACCGTTGTAAGTAGTAGTGAAAAGCTTGGTGAACCTATCCAACCTCTACAAAGCATACACAGACATAGCTTCTCCATCACCGGTCTGAGCCATAATACCTGGCTGATCGATCCCAACTGGCTGAGCTACTGGAGTCTGAAACTGAGGAGCCAACTGCTCTGGAGTGCGAGTAGCGGGATTCTGGGCTCCTCCCCCATCCTGAGAGACTGCTGGTGTTGCAGGAAGCAAACCTGCCTGAGCGACACTCTCCATGAGGCCCACTAGGCGGACTAGAGCATCCTGGAGTACTAAGGTGGTAATGAACCCCTCGGGGACCTGATCTGGCCCAACCGGGACTGTCTGGGTAGGAACCTCATCAACAAACTCTACCTGAGTCTCCGCCACTGGGGCTACTGCTCTGGACTGAGCTCTGCCCCTGCCTCGGCCTCTAGCACGGCCTCGGCCTCGTCCCCTCGTAGGAGCTGCAACTGGAGGCTCGGGCTGATGATCAGTGGATGAAGAAGCACGTGTTCTCTCCATCTGCGAGAGAATAGAGTAAAAATTTAGTTAGCATTGAGAATTCAAATTGCACAACAGAGAAGGATAGATATGAAGTCATTCCTAGGCTCTATAGCCTCTAGGGGATAAGTACAGACGTCTTTGTACTGATCCCTCAGACTCTACTAAGCTTGTCCGTGAATTGTGAGACTTATGCAACCTAGTGCTCTGATACCAACTTGTCAAGACCCGAATTTCCCACCGTCAGGGCAGTGATGGCGCCTAACATTGAACCCGCTAGGCAAGCCAACGTTACCGTTTATTCTAAATTATTTCTTTATTTTTAGCAACTAGTTAGTGACATACAAGATCAGCGGAAACAAAAGTGCAGAAGAATTAGAATCTAACAACCTTTTTAAATATTATCACAAAACCCATAATAACAACTCCCATAACTTGGTGTCACACTTTCACAGACTATCTACGAATACTACAAATAAGGGGTTCGAACTAAAGTAAATACATCTGTTTCTGAAATAACTAAAATAGAAATAAAGAAGTGGAAGGGACGCCAAGGCCTGCGGACGCCTGCAGGACTACCTCGGTGTCTCCGACTGGACTGAAGGCAGCCTCCTAGCTCTAATGTCCAAAGGGTCATGTACCGGGATCTGCACAACAAAAGATGTGCAGGTGTAGCATCAGTACAACTGAACCCATGTACTGAGTAAGTGTTAAGCCAAATCTCGGTGAAGTAGTGACGAGGCTAGGACACGACAATCAAGACAACCTGTGCAATTTAATAATATTCGGAAGAAATAATAACAACAAGAGTAACCGGTTAAGTATAAGGGAAAAGGGGAAACATGCTGGGGGAAAGGCAATATCAGATAACATAAATAACGAAATAAGACAATAGTTCAATTATCTAAGTAACATCAGGAAATAACAATCATAGAGAAAATAGTGCATGACATCACCCTTCGTGCTTTTACCCTCATCCTAACCAAATAATAATATAAAAGAAAGTGCACAGCATCACCCTTCGTGCTTTTACTCTCATCCTCACCAAATAATAAACAGAAACGGCACGGCATCACCCTTCGTGCTTTTACACTCTCATCCTCAAAATAATCAATACACGGCATCACCCTTCGTGCTTTACACCCTTCCTCACAATAATCAATACACGGCATCACCCTTCGTGCTTTACACTCTTCCTCACCCAAACAATATCAATAGCAGAAGTTTGGCAAGGAAAAATGCACAATATGAATCATAAATCATAACATCCCGACAAGGGAACCACAGTAAAAATATCACTATCCCGGCAAGGGACACAACTATAACCAATCTCGCTCAAGTACATATCTTTACATAAGATTCCTTAACCAAACAAATACTCAACTTGATCCACTACCAAGAATTTCCACCGAATGAACAACCACTAAAGGGAAATTCAAGCTATAACACAATAAATATCAATGAAAATCACATAATTCATAATTTCCGACTCACGGGCGTGCTTGACACCAACGTATAGGTACTCGTCACCTCACCTATACGTTGAACATGGTATAAACACATATAAAATAAGACTCAACACCTATTCCCTCAAGCTAAAGTTAGGCCAAACACTTACCTCGACTTCCACGACCAAAATCAAGCCTCAATCACCGCTTTTCCTTTTGAACTCGACTCCAAATCGGTTGTATCTAGACATAATTGACTCAATAACATCAATAAACGCCAAATAATTCAATTCCAATACTTAATTACAGATTTCCTATCATTCTTCCCAAATAGTCAAAAATTGACCCCGGGCCCTCTCGGTCAAAACACGAGGTTCGGACCAAAACCCGATCACCCATTCAACCACGAGCCCGGAACGAGGTCTAGATCCCAATTATTAAAAAAGCCCTAACTCTACCCAAATCCCCAATTTTCTACCCTTAAAAACATGATTTAGGCCTAAAAATCTAATAGGTGTTAATGGAAATGGAAGAAAATGAGTCTAAGAGTACATACCTATGAATTTGTAGTGAAGTTCCCTTTAAAAAATTGCCCAATTTGGAGTTTGGAAGAAGAAGTTATGAGTTTTTGAAGAATGCCCGTTGTTGCTACTGTTTTTAAAACACTGGACACTTACTCTATGCGTTCGTGAGCCTTGGCCGCGTTAGCATAGGCTTAATCACCCAGGCCTACGCATTCGCGGGCAACAGGCCTACGCGTTCGTGGGCCACAGGCCGCGTTCGCACAGTGTTTTAGGCTACCCTGTCCCAGGCCCCCTTATACTTTATGCGTTCGCGACTAGATGGGTGCGTTCGCGTAGAGTAATTTTCCTATGCTCCGCGTTCATACCCTGTACTATGTGATCGCATAGTGTTATCCAGCCCCCTTTCCCCGCGTGTGCATTGCGTTTGCATGGGTACCCATGGGTTCGCATAGAGTAAATTTCCTGGACACCAGCAACAACCGCAAGACACCAGATTTTCTAAGTAAAATCACCCCGACGCCAATCTGAAACTCACCCGAGCCCTCGGGGATCCAAACCAAACACGTAAACAACCTCAAAAATATCCTACGGACTTACTCGTGCAATCAAATTTCCAAAATAACATCCTAAACAACGAATTGAGCATAGAAATAAAAGAAAAATCTCAAAATTTTCAAAGTCTCAAATTTTAGAAATACGGGTCCGAATCACGTCAAACGGCCTCCGTTCCTTACCAAATTTTACATACATATCATAATTATCATATTGAACCTGTACCAGGCTCCAAAACAAAAATACAGGCCCGATACCATAAATTTCAAATATAACCAAATTTTCAAAAACTCTTATATTGTTTCAGTAAAACAATTTCTTTCAAAAATTCATTTCTCGGGTTTGGGACCTCGGAATTCGTTTCCGGTCACATGCCCAAGTCCCATATTTTTCTACGGATCCTCCGGGACCATCAAATCATAGGTCCAGGTCCGTTTACCCAAAATGTTGACCGAAGTCAACTTAAATTAAATCTTAAAGGCAAAACTAGTATTGTTTTTCTTAGTTTTTCATATAAAAGCTTCCCGGCTATACGCCCAGGGTGCGCATGCAAAACGAGGTGAAATAAAAGGAGGTTTTCAAGGCCTCAGAACACCGTTTTGACTTGTAAAAATGAGATGACTTTTTGGGTCATCACACTGGAACTACATCCTCTATTGAGTTGACTTCTTCGTCTGGGAAGTATGTGCTCAATGGCTTGTAATCATCATCAACTAGATTCTGTGCCAAATGATCTGCCAAAGCCTGTGCTTTCATTGCGGTGCGAGTGACATAGACAATATCGAACTCTATGAGCAGAATCTTCCATTTTACGAGCCTTCCAGTGGGCATTGACTTTTGAAAGATGTACTTCAAAGGATCCATTCTGGATATGAGGTAAGTGGTGTAGGTTAGGAGATAATGCCTCAGCTTCTGAGCAACCCAAGTAAAGGCACAAGACGTCCTTTCTAAAAGGGTGTACTTAACCTTATAATTGGTGAACTTCTTGCTCAAATAATAGATTGTCTGTTCCTTTTTGCCTTTTGCATCATGTTTCCCCAAAACGCATCCAAAGGAATTATCCATCACCCATAGATATAAAAAAAGGCCTACCAGGTACAGGTGGGACCAGTACAGGGGGTTTTGACAGATAGTATTTGATCCTATCAAAAGATTTTTGGCAATCGTCAGTCCAGTTGATAGCAGCATCCTTTTTCAGCAACTTAAAGATGGGCTTGCACGTGGTAGTGAGCTCAGCGATGAACCTACTGATTTAGTTCAGCCTCCCGAGAAAACTCATGACTTCCTTTTTGTTCTTCGGGGGTGGCAGATCTCGAATGGAATTTATCTTAGAAATTCAATGCCTCTCCGGCTGACTATAAAACCAAATAGTTTTCCAGATGGAACCCCAAATGCACACTTTGCTTAATTAAGCTTAAGGTCATACCTTCGAAGCCGTTCGAAGAACTTTTTCAAATCGCGCACGTGATCATCTTGTTTCTTTGATTTTATGATGACATCATCGACATATACTTCAATCTATTTGTGCATCATGTCATGGAAAATGGTGGTCATGGCCCTCATATAAGTTGCCCCTGCATTCTTCAAACCGAATGGCATGACCCTGTAATAATAAGTGCCCCATGGAGTGGTGAAATCAGTCTTTTCTGCGTCATCCTCATCCATTAGAATCTGGTGGTACCCAGCATAGCAATCCACAAACGATTGTATCTCATGCTTTGCGAAATTATATACAAAAATGTGGATGTTTGGCAAAGGAAAATTATCCTTTGGACTTGCTTTGTTAAGGTCTATGTAGTCAACACACACTCTAGTTTTTCCATCCTTCTTTGGAACATGCACAACATTTGACACCCAGGTGGTGTATCGGACAGCTCTGACCATATTGGCGCTCAACTGCTTCATTATTTCCTTTTTGATTTTATCATTCATGTCTGTTTTAAATTTTTGTTGCTTTTGTTGGATTGGTGGAAAATCATGATACGTGGGAAGCTTATGAACCACTAGATCAGCACTTAAACCCGGCATATCATCATAAGACCAAGCAAACACGTCTTTATATTCAAATAAAAGTTGAATCAAGGAATCTCTGGGTTTTTATTCAGTGTGAATGCTTATCTTTGTTTCTCTAACTTCTTCATGACTTTCAATATTAATGGATTCAGTTTCATTGAGGTTGGGCTTAGGATTATTTTCAAATTGTTCCAACTCTCTTGTTATTTCCTCAACAGCCTCATCTTCATCATATTCAACCTATTGATGCATTATTTCAAAATTAGACAGCTTTTTAAGATCTAGGCGTGAATTCTGCATGCATGTCATGTTGTTAAAGTCGACATTAACAAAACTAAAATGGAAACAAAATGACTGGAATTAGGAAAAGGAAAAGATAAAAAATTTAATACGAAACTGAATTGCATTTCATTGAATGTTAAAAGTTAGAAGGGTTAACATCAAAACAAAACAACTTAATGAGATGTTTGGAATACAACCCTGAAAGTAACTCAAAATACAAAAAAAAAGCTGCAAAAGCAAATTACCAAGACTCATTCCTTGTGGGGAGAGGATTTGCTTCCCAATTGCTGAGCATGGTGTCTGGGCTAATTAGTTGCATATCGGCACGACTAGTGCCTTCACCAGCCTGGATCATATTCACTTCAGAAAACATCTGGCTAAGTCCATGGAAAATTTCATCAATGTTTGCCCCCGCCGAGGAATGTTGACCTTCTTGGAGTTGTGGCTTGACAAAAGTGTAGAAAATGTGGGGGATAGGTTGTTGCAAGACCCATCCATGATTTTTGCGGTGCTTGGCTTTGTCTTCGTCTGCTTGTGTTGGCCTGAAGCCTAAATCAAAAGTGCCCTCATTACTGAACGGAGAAATGGGCTCCGAAATTCCTTGCAACGATGCCCCAAAGCCTTTTCCTGGCTCATAACCTTGTCTTAACATAAGTGCAACCACCATTACAGATGTGGCTGAAAGATAAGGATGCATAATGGGCCTCCCTTCCTAAAAATGTTCCACAACAACCACTTCAAAAGCCTGATAGACAATGGACTCACACCCTTCCTTGGCCTCAATACAGGGGATTAACGATTCTCTATAAATGCACGACTCGTATTCCCTGTGAACAATAATTTCTTGCCTGTCATGTTCGAATTTGAGCATCTGATGCAAGGTGGATGGAACAAATCGGGCCGTATGGATCCATGGCCTTCCAAGAAGAAAGTTATAAGAAGTGTCCATGTCCACTACCTGGAAGACAATTTCAAAGTCAACCGGCCCAATCATCATGGTGAGGTTGATCTCCCCAGTGGTATCTCTCGCTGAGCCATCAAAAGCCCCGATACGGACATTGCTGGGTCGGATTCTATCTGTATTGATCTTCATGCTTTACAATGCAGAGAGAGGGCATACATCTACGCTCGAGCCTCCATCAACCATGACTCGCTTTACGTAGTGTCCCTCACATTTAACAGTCAACTGTAAAGCCCTGTTTTGCCCGGATCCTTCTTCGGGGAGTTCATCATCAGTAAAGGTCATTCTGTTCACCTCCAAAAATTTGTTGGCCATCTTCTCTAATTGATTCACTGTGGTCTTCTCTGAGACATGTACCTCGTTCAGGATCTTGATTAGCACATGAGCATGCTCTTTTGAATGTATGAGCAGAGATAGTAGAGAGATTTGGGAAGGAGTCTTCCTCAGCTGGTCAATGATTGAGTAATCCTGAACTTTCATCTTTTTCAAAAAGTCTTCCACCTCTTCTTCAGTGACTGGTTTCTTTATTGGCAATTGGCTTTTTCTGATTTTTTTGGCCTTCCTCAACTCTTCTGGAGAGTAACACCTCCCCGATCGAGTCAAACCTCCAGTTTCCCCCACTTCTTCTATGATTTCCTTGCCTTTGTAGGTCATCACAATTTTGTTGTAATTCCAAGGAATGGTTTTCGTGTTTGTCACAGGGGGTTGCACGACAGGTTTGATTATGATCGGCTCTGTTATACCCTTCATACTGCCCTGATTCTGCTTTGTGTTGGGGTAGCCTCCAAGGACATACAACCTTGGGCTTGGAACATTGGATCGAACTTCCAATATCGAGACCTTGGGAACAAATAATGTTACCTTTTCTAAGCTCGGGACGCCTTTCACAATCTACGGCACGTCTCGGCTTGGATTGACTTCCAGTTTGGTTCCCTCTTGCATCATTCATGCTGTCATTTCTGCTCGACCAGCCGGCTTGCATTGTTGATCTCATCCAATCATTCCCACAAAGTGAACATAATTATGTATTGGCAAGAAGTTGTTGGTCACATTAGGAGGGCCCTCGTCATTTTTTCACTACAATCAGTTTTTTAGCAATTAGTCTTTTTATGGCTCTTTTCAGAGTCCAACAGTCATTAGTGTTATGTTCCGGGGCACCTGAATGATATTCACGTCTAGAATTTGCTTGAAATCCATGTGAATCAGGATGCATATGGTGGGGAGCGATGGGTCCGATCACGCCTATTTGCTTCAGCTTCTAGAATAGACTAGAGTATGATTCAGCCAATGGAGTGAATTTTTCTGTCGGCCTATGCTCTCGACCATAATCCTGCCTGGGACGAGAATTGTAGGGTGCCCAAAAATTTTGCTGCTGACGCCGGGGGACCCTTGGAGCTGGTGCCCGTACTTGCTGATTGGGAGGCCGAGCATATGATTGAGCATTGAACACTGTATATTGTGGTGGGCCCATATAGTATTGAGGAATTGGCGGAGGACAATAATGTTGAGGGTAGCTGGATTGGCCTTGATGAACTTGCACATAAGGGTGCGATGCCCCTCTTTGAACTTCCCTGGATCCCGAAGTCATCATGGACCCTTCATATCTCTTCTTTCTATTTTCTAAGCTTCCCGACCCATTTTGGATAGCTTGGGTAGTGGCTTTTTGAGCAGCTTGACTTACAATTCTGTTAGTCTTGAGGCCATTTTCGACTATCTCCCCTATTTTGATTGCTTCTGCAAAAGGTCTACCCATCGCGGACATCATGTTCTGAAAGTAATCAGGCTCTTGAGCCTCCAGAAAAACAGTGATCAACTCATGGTTATCCATGGGTGGCTTGACTATAGCTGCTTGCTCCCTCCACTTGATTGCATACTCTTTAAAGCTTTCAGTCGGCTTCTTCTTCATACTGGACTGGGAATTGCGATCTGGTGCAATATCTATGTTGTTCTGGAATTGTTTGATGAAGGCCTGATCCATGTCATCACATATATGCCAGTGAGAGATATCTTGGTCGATGAACCATTCTGAGGCTACCCCCATAAGACTTTCCCCAAAATAAGCCATCAACAATTCTTCTTTTCCATCTGCACCCCTCAGCTGGTTAGGAACATGGATGAATATGTGTGATTTATCCAAAATGTCACCATTTCTAACATGCTTTTGGAAGGCTTCAGCTTTATCCTGGCTTATAAGGGAGATGCTTATTGACACTCTCAATTTTTATTTTTATTTAAATTTTTCTCTCTCTATGTTTCTCATTTTTTTTACTTCTCTTTTCACTCACCTCATTTTGTTCCCTTATTGAAATATTTTGATCGAACCTTTTAGGGGTTGCCTACTTATCATGTCGCTGCATGAATCAGATTATCACATAGTTCAGGGACGCGACCATATTCTCTCTCTTTTTTTTCTTTTTTTTTTACAAAACAAACATCTTTTGGTTCATTTTCGAATTTTTCTAAAACAAAATCTTTTTCATTGATTTTCATTTTTTGATATAAGACTAAATAACAAGAACCATTTAAACAAGACCTGATATGACTCAAATAGACTTTTTAAGACAAAAGGCAAAATAACAAGACTCAAAACAACAAAAGACTCTTACATACTCAAAGACCACAAATGAACAATCAAAATGGACCGCCAAATAAAAGAAACTCTGATCTTTGCGGGAGAATGCAACAACATCACTGTAGTCATGGAACTTATTCCTGCGCCTGACCCCCAACATCACGATATATCCTCTCTAAATCTGCAGATATTTGACGGGCAACGTTCAATGATAATTCTGCGAACTGCTCAGGCGTCATTCCCTAGAAACTCCTGCAAGCTCGGGAGGTATATGTGGCTACTTCAAGGATATTTCCCTTAATGTGCTCCTGAGCTAAATACAACTCTTGGTTTTGCTGACCACGAGTTTCGACTAGATCCAACGCATCATGCTCGCGCTCCAAGGCCATATCTCTTTGGCGCCGAACTTCTAGTGACTCCCCCTCCAACCGATCGATCATACTTTGGTAGTGATGCCTTTCTATTTCAAACTTCGCGATCTGGCACTCCTTTCTTGACTCACCTCCCCCTAATTGATCCCTTATACCTTGGATTAGTGAAGCGTAACTCATGCGCTCATGATCACGGACTACCCTGAACTGGGCTTCTCTCTCTTCCTGCTGCTGAGCAGTTGTGGCTATGTTCTTCTTCCGAATTTGGGCTTTGAGTGCTTTCTTCTATCGTTCCTACTGAGCTTTATCTTTCTCAAAAGAATCATATAGCAGATCCCTGTCTACTTTAACGATGCCGAGCTCCTCTTGCAGTGCTCCGAAGGCAGATTCATAATATTTTTTTATCTCTTCCCTAGCCAGCCCAACTCTGTTTTGAATCTCAGGATCCCACTCTGTGGTGCTATTTACGACTGTTCCTGGTCAATCTACGAGAGAATCTTGATTATAAAACCACTCAAGATAAGAAGGATTTAGCTCACCCCGTTCTCGACTTGCCACCATGGTTCCACGCTCGAGTATCTTAGTGTCATTCCAAACACGTTGAGCGTAAGCTTCACGAATGGGATCCTCTGATGTTGCTTCCCAGATAAGGTTTTCAATAACCTCTACCGGGGCACTATCTTCTTGTGACCCAAATGACGTAGAACTCCCATGGGAGCATATCGTTGATAACCCTGAAGCCCCATCAAGATCAGAAACGGATGGCAAGATGACTTATAGATGACATATTCTACGGTGAACCAAGGATAGTTCCATGTAATCTGAGAATTTGTTAAGGAGTGGAGATATTCATTCCAATCTTGGACACTTTTTGGAAAACTGCGAATCTCCAACTCACTTTTCAATCTAGCATTATACTAGCGAACATTATTACCCCAACAAGTACGATGTTCTACCTGATAAGGATGACAGAAAAGATGATCCATGAACCACATCTGGAGCAGGCGGTTGCAACCTTCAAAGAAACCTCTTCCTTCCTAGCACCTGGTCGAGGCACGAAAGATATCTGCTTACACCATAGGAAGAATGGAAGAATCTTTTCCTTCATCATGGATGTGACTATCCCAAATAATCAAATGTTGATCTTCCGATCCTCTATTGGGAAAACCATGCACCCCAAGAAAGCTACAATGAATGCTTTTAGTCCGTGTTCTCGCCATGTGTGTTGGTTCTGTTTATTAACAAGCTTCGCCCCATATTCTAAGAATCCCCCTTCATGTCTGTACCTACCATACAAGAAATCTAGGCGGACCTGCCCTTGCACTACATGTGCTATCTCGGTGTGGCTGATCCACATCTGCTCAAGGAACTTGGTGGCAGTGACATCCCTGGGAGCCAAAAGTTTCTTTGTTCTACTCTTTTTCCCAGATTTGTATATTCAGCGAATTCCTCCAAGGTAGGAGTCATTTCAAACCCATTAAGACGAAACACATTGTTCTTCCGGTCCCAGAAATAAACCAAAGCCTCGATGAGTTATCGTTTAGTCTCAATCTCCATGATGTTTACCAAGTTTTTCAAATAATCCTTGATCTTTCCTTGGTCAAACCCATCCGTGTTGTTCCACCATTGCTTCAATAACCTAGGCACTTTGTCGACAATCTTAAACGGCGAGTGCTCTTCATCTCCCGGCCTCTTGTCAGGTCTCCCATTAACTGGATCCATATCGTACCTAGATAAATAAAAATGTGAGGTCAAGTCCTAATCTACACTCAATGAAATGACACTAAGTAGACTTTTGTAAAAGACAAACTTCTTATGGGAGGAAGGCTAGAAAAAATGGTCGGACAAGGACAAAATGATAAAAGGTGACGAGGGCAACAAGTTGGTTATTTTTATGAAAACAGCTCTTCAGTACCTCCAATAAAAGTATTAAGGATGTCTTGGTAAAAACATCCGGACACATGGATAAGCGGGTAAGAAAAAAAAATTATCCCTTAGACGGCCAAAAACAAAAGACGACACGGCAAAACAAAATGACTATTTTTACGAAAATATCCCTTAGACACTTCCGAGGAAGGTTTAAAGGTTGTCCCAGCAAAACGGCCAAAAATAAAAACAAAATGGTAAAAGGTGTTAAAAACAAGCAACGTAATCATTTTGTACGGACATAGCCCTATGGCACTTCCGAGGAAGAGTTTAAGGATATTTCAGCGAAAATGGTTCGACATAAGGGGAAAATGGTAAAATATTAGCTATCGGACGCAAAGGTAAAAATAATGAAAAAGACAAAAAGTAGCAAAGCTATCGATTTATTATTATTTTTTAAAAAAGAATTTGAAAAATATTATGGACACACCGATTTGGAAAACTCTTGCAAAAATGGGAGCTGAACCCGATGAAGGTTGCCTACGTATTTCACATCCAGTGAGAATCAAACCCGTGTAGTTTGGTAAAGTCGAGTATTTTTTCTCTTTTGATTTTTATGAAAATTAATCTTTACACCTCACACCAGACTATTACAAAATCTTAGTAAAAATGATTATTTCTACTAAACTAGGAGAATATTTTTTTTGTATTGTTTTTTATTTCATTTTTTTTATTTTAATGATTCCGCTCAATTAATTTTCTAAAGCTGGTCAACAATGCAAGCAAACCTGACAAATGATGTAGCAAAGTAGCACATAAGTGAACATGTTGGTCTCAAAGAGGATACTTGTCTTATAAGGACCCGGCTCTTGTGCCTAGTTTCGCTAATACAAATGCACATGATGCAAATATGTGAGTTATGTCGTCCGCATAGTAGTTGTGTGGTCGCATTCTTGCCTTCTTTCTGATCTTTTGTGGCTTTTTGACTTCTTTTCTGTGTTTTTGGGTCCTCCAGCCTCATGTACTGCAAAACATCAAAAATTCATAAGAATTAACGAACAATTTCATTAAAAACGAGCTAAAATCTAAGTAATTGGTATTAAATGTGCCGAAATCTTACGACACATCAACACCCCCAACTTAAACTCTTTCTT
Organism: Nicotiana rustica; assembly: GCA_005239535.1. NCBI lineage: Eukaryota > Viridiplantae > Streptophyta > Magnoliopsida > Solanales > Solanaceae > Nicotiana > Nicotiana rustica. The sequence continues at coordinate 81,801 of ML461959.1, forward strand.
GTCCTCAAGCAATTAGAACAAATATTATTCTATCCTAGACTCTGATTGACGTCATGAAACAATGGTGATCGTAGAGGGTTTTGACTTTCAGTTTACAAGCATGTAACTTCATTTATTGACCCTTCCTGGACAACCATTATTATTCAACAAAGCAGCTAGTGAACTTGTGAACTTTGAGCCTCGACCAAATTGACAAAATGTTACTCTCAGCTAAGTGCACTTGCAGTCTACTTCAAGAACCTAACTTCTGTTAAACCTTGCAGTCATGTGCCCTCACAAGTAATAAAGTCCCAAAATCATAATATTTACAATGACAACATAAGGGACAATTTTACAAAGACACTCACTCTCACAAAGAATTCCAAGTGTTACAACATATGATGCCATAAGCTTGCCCTTATTTTACTTCGTCTCCTATTCAAAAACATTCGGTTGGAGATACCATAAGGAATTTTTAAGCTTGTAATGTAGGTTTAGGGAAGGGTCGGATAAGCATTTGGGAAACCAGTGACTACACCCTCCTTGAACACTACTCACATTTGTCTTTCTTTCTGCACTTTGTTTCTTTTCACACCTCATGAAATTCTAGTTCTTCATATAGAACCACCTTGAATACCTCTCTAATTTTCTTCAAGACTCCACATTTATATAGATACATACATCTCCATATAAATTTTTTTATACAACTATATAGTATTATTTTATTTTATTTTTTTTGTATTTTTCTTGTGGAGCTTGAATAATTTTGTATGAACACTTGGAGGTCTATGATCCTACGCTCAATATACAACCCTACCAATTTTCAACTTGACACCACACCCCAATTTTAGGCTTTTAGACTTATTCTCTATGTTCAAGGAGGGATAGGTTCAAAAGAGGGAATTATTTTAAAAAAGGGTAAAGATTTGTAATGAGGTGGCCAAACAAAAGGTTAAAAGCTCAAATAGGGTAACTAGTGATAATATCTATGTACTGGTTAACTTGAAAGGCTAAAGGGGTTTTTCAAATAACACAAAGAATGCCTAAGGTCATCCCTCCAACCAAACGTAATTATCATTAGCATTGAAAGACCAACCGGGCAAGTTCTAGATGATAGAAGTAAACACAAGAATTATTTACAAAACACTAACACACATGGCACATGAACTGTTTGACTCAATATAGTTTCAGCTCTCAAGTGAACACAAGGCAAATCAAAGCTTTCATCACATGATAAGTACGATTTTGAGTAAACATAAAGTCAAAGAGCGAGCCTCAGGTTCACAACCATGACTAACCATAATATATATATAT
>ML461959.1:83676-110985 GCA_005239535.1 Nicotiana rustica
GCCATGGTTCTACTATTACACCCTTGGAAAAGAACCCGGGGAATAAAAACCAACGGGAATTTATTACTAACTACTAAAGGAGTTATGAATACAAATATTGTTTATATATATATATATATATATTTACAACTATGTACACAAAAATATAAATCCCCACCCCCAAGTAAGAGCATGCATTGTCCCCAATGCATAAGAAATGTAAAAACAGAGTTGAAGGGCTCCCTAAGGTGCACTAAGTGCTATGGGAGTCTGAAGCATGCTGAGCCGCCATGGGGTCACCTGTTGATGCTAAAGCTGTGGCTGGTGGGATCTCAGCCGGAGGGGTGACCTCCACAGATGGAGTAGGAGTCTCTAACTGCCCTGATGATGGAGCGGGGGCATGAGAGCTGCTAGCCTCTCCTGATGATGGCTGAGTGGTCGATGGATGGGCCTTGGAGACCATGTCCACTCGCGAATGTGCAATTTCTTTCTGCACGTCTACCTGTTCTTCCTCCTGTGCAGTTGTAGTAATGGCTACGTGCTTACCCTTGTGTTGAGGACCCTCATCTCCTCTGACAGTGCATCTTCATATGTCTCCTCATCATCGGTATCCCCTTCCTCGGACTCTTCAGTATGTCCGCAATCTACCTTGGAGGGAATGTCAATGGGTGCAGGAGGAGCTTGAGCCTGTGAGGTCCCAATAGTCTGTGGCTCGGGAGCTGTCATCAGCGTGGTAAAATCAAAGTCTAGCCCAGGAATGGATGTGCCAGATCCCTGCTCACCTTCCATTGGCAGGAGGGAGGATAAGTCAAACTTCAGGTTTTGCATCTTTTGTAGCTCCCCCTTAAGTGAATCAATATTTTTACGGAGTTGAGGCATACCTCCAACCTCACCCCGTTCGACTTGCTCCAGACGCACCTCAAATTGGTTTAGGCAATCCTCATAGGATGTATGTTGCTGTTGAAGAACCGTCACTGAGGATTGAACGGGAAGCAATGCCTGCTGAATGATGTTGGGGATCTCCTTCATTAGCCGGTATACCTTAGCATTGGTGTGCTGAGCTACGAGACCCAACTTAGAAAGAGGTGGCAGTGGAACCTGGGGCTGTGCAGTGGTGGCCTGTGGAGTAGCTGCGGATCCAGCTGTGGAGGCAGTTGGGGCTTGAGGAGAGGCAGGTAACTGGGCCTCTGGAATGTCTGAGTCTGATGAGAGGGGGATTTGAATCTCTGTTGGGGCAGCAGCTTCCTTTGGCACTGCGTCACTGATGCGCATAATATCAATATCCTAAGAGTTTTCTCTGGCTTGTCATGTTTTGGCATTACAGAAGGCTGTGATCAAGCAAGGGAATGGAAGTGATTTGGCTTTCTAGTTCGCCCGGACCCCCAATTCACGAAAAATGATCTCACTCACATCGATTTTAATACCAGTCATGATGCACACAATCAGGAGTGCTTTCTCAATGTTGATATCTGTTTAATTCCTATACGGTATGAGACGGGATGTGACAAAGCTGAGCCAGTAGAGACCCTCCCGTGTGAGATCCTCTTTGTAGATCTTATGGTTAGGGACAATCCAGGCCGGAGTCCCTTTTGCTATCACAGAAGCTATCCAAGCACGCTCGTTGTCTTTATTGGCTACTTTGGCTTCATATTCGGTTGTGCCCGGACTCCAATCCTCGAAGTACAAGTCATTGACGGTGCCCTTATCACATAACACCTGCTTTCCTCGAACCAGAACTGTTTCGCTAAAGACCCTATTTCTCCTTTCCCCACCGTTCCTCGATGCCCCGTATGAAGCATAGAATTCCCGCAAAATCGTCTCATTATAATCATCAGGGATCTTAGTGAAGAATTCCCACTTCGTCTGCTGGATGTTCTCTAGATTTGAGGATAGTGTTCTTTCAATCCATTCAGGCTCAATTGTTTTTCTTCGAGGATCTTTCGCTTTGCAAGCCCTTCTTTTTATAGACTCATTGAGCTTGTGACCCCAAACCGGAGTTGCAGATCCTCCCCTTTTTTCCTTCTTGCCTTAGCCTGTAAGTCAACCAAAGGGAAGGTCTCTATTTGTTCCCCCTCCTCATCAGACTGGGAGGGGTGCTCAGCAGTGGTGCGGGTGGTTTTCGATCTTGAACGTTTAGCTTGTTGTGCATGTTGGCCTGTAGTGGCCCTCTTTCGTCCATGAGCGGATGTGGATCGTGTTGCAATAGCCTTTCTTGGTGCAAGTGATGGGCATAACATAGAAGGCATAAGGCAAAAATTTTGCAGAAGAAACCTATTATGCGATGGGTTATGCGGTCGCATAACCACTATGCGGACCGCAAACCCGTCGCATAAATGCATAACCTTAGAAGAAAACCAATTATGTGATGGGCTATGCGATCACATAACCACTATGCAGACCGCATACCTATCGCATAATTGCACACCCATTTGCCCCAAAATTATGCGATCTCAAAACCTATCGCAAAACAGGGTATGTGATCGCAAACATGCCGTAAATTGGCCCTCAAAGGAACCCATCATTTGTTTGTGTTTGTGGTGGCTTTGCGGTCCGCATAATACATATGCGATCGCAAAAGCCTCCGCACAACTGACTTTCACATGGTCAGCTAGGCTCATTATGCGATGACTTTACGGACCGCAAACCATTTATGCGGCCCACAAAATTCGTCTTCCTCATCAAATTTACTTACCCCTCGCAACATTTACATGCTAAAGTACGAATTAAACCTCACTTCACCATCACAGACCCCTATAGACTTCAACAAGAACTTAGGGGTCTAAATTACAAACAGGAAGAAAAGAAAAATAACAAAAATGAAATGAAAAGGAACGAACAGCAAAAGAGAAGATACAAGATGTAGAACACAGATGAAAACGAGATTCACAATTAGGACCAAAATTAGTGTCAATTTTGGTTCGATCGTTGTTCGTGTTCAATTCAGAATCCTCTGTTGCTCTTTTCTCTTTTTTTCTTCTTCTGTTTTGTGATTAATTTGTGAGATTAGTGGAGTGAAAGGAGAGTGATGGTGATAGGAGATTAGGGCTTTTTACCTGGAACAAATGGGTGGAAAAGTGACCGTATAACACATTATGCGACCGCATAAGTGTTATGTGGTAGTTTTAGGACTGGTCTCCTACCTCATGGATGAGATGCATTATGCGGTCGCGTAAGCGATATGCCGACCACATAGTGTGAATCTTCACCGCATATTTGCAAGACCATTTGTCTTCCATTTTTTCAGTATTTTCACCCTGTTTTATGGTATTTAGGACCACCTGCATTCTAAAAAACACGTCAACTTGCTCAATCTACTCTACATAAGTAAAAGAAATAAAAATAGGAAACAAAAAAAATGTTACCACACATGGGTTGTCTCCCACGAAGCGCTTGATTTAATGTCACGACACAACGAAGTTGGCCCCTTTTTGGGCTTACTCAGTGGTGGGGGATGGACCATCCTTGAGAGAAAATTGCTCCACCAAGTGCTTGTATTCTGTTGTGCCCAGGTAATGCTTAACCCGCTGGCTGTTCACTTTGAAAGTTCGGAGTCCATCCTCCGACTCTAATTCCACAGCTTCAAACGGGGACACATTCCCCACTTTGAACGGGCCAGACAATTTAGATTTGAGTTTGCCCGGAAATAACTTGAGTCTCGAATTGAAAAGTAAGACCAAGTCACCCGATTTGAATTCCCACTTCAGGATCTTCTTTTCATGAACAAACTTCATTCTTTCTTTGTACATGGCTGCACTCTCATAGGCATGGAAGCGGAATTCTTCCATCTCATTGAGTTGTGTCAATCTCAGATTAGCAGCCTCGGCCCAGTCAAGGTTCAACTTTTTCAAATTCCACATGGCCTTGTGCTCTAGCTCCACAGGTAAATGACATGCCTTTCCAAAGACTAACCGCTACGGTGAAGTGCCAATAGGAGTCTTGAACGTTGTGCGATATGCCCACAAAGCATCATCTAGCTTTCTTGACCAGTCGGTCCTGTTTGGATTGACTATTTTGGCTAGAATGTTCTTAATCTCCCTGTTGGAGACTTCAACTTGACCACTCGACTGAGGATGATAAGGTGTGGCCACCTTGTGCTATACGCCATACTTCTCAAGTAGCTCGGTGAAAGCCTTGTTACGGAAATGAGATCCACCATCACTAAGCATGGCTCTCGGAGTGCCAAACCGTGTGAATCTGCTTTTCCTAAAAAATGGGGTCACACTCCTTGCCTCATTGTTTGGCAAGGCGAATGCCTCGACCCACTTGGACACATAGTCCACTTCCACTAGGTATACTTCATGCCATAAAATATCACAAAGGGACCCGTGAAGTCGATCCCCCACACATCGAAGATTTAAACCTCCACACAAAATTCATAGGCATCTCATGCCTTTTAGAAATTGACCCTTGCCTTTGGAATTAATCACAAGCTTTGACCATTTGATTTGCGTCATGGTAGATCGATGGCCAATAGTAGCCACACTCAAGTACCTTCACTGCTGTTCGATTTCTCCATGATGACCTCCAACCGGCGAGTCATGGCATGCCTTGAGAATTTTCATAACCTCATCTTCCGGAACACACCGCCGAATGATGTTGTCGGCATAAATGTGAAGCAAGAAGGGATCCTCCCAATAGTATTGCCTACACCCCCGCAAGAACTTTTTCTTTTGATAAGTTCCCAATCCATCGGGAATAAGGTCGCTAACCAATTAGTTAGCAATATCGGCATACCAATGAGCGGATGAATAAGACAATGGCAATATTTGCTTATCTGGAAAAGCATCATTGATATCAAAGTACTACTTTGGTCCTCCTTCTTCTTCAAGCCTAGACAAATGATCCGCAACTTGGTTCTCTGTTCCTTTGCGATCCTTGACCTCAAAGTCAAATTTTTTTAATAAAAGGGCCCATCAAATTAATCTTGGCTTGGCATTCTTCTTCGCCATAAGATAGCGAAGAGCATCATGATCAGTGTAGACTACCACCTTGGACCCTAACAAATAGGCTCGAAATTTCTCAAAGACATAAACAATGGCAAGAAGTTCTTGCTCAGTAAAAGTATAATTCATTTGAGCACCATTGAGCATCTTTCTTGCGTAGTAGATGGGATGAAGAACTTTGTTATGCATTTGACCAAGCACCGCTCCAATAGCTACACCACTGGCGTCACACATGAGTTCAAATGGAAGGGACCAATCCGGTGTGACAATAATAGGTGCCGTGGTGAACTTTTATTTCAATTCTTCAAATGCTTTAAGGCACTTCTAATCAAACACAAATTTGGCATCTTTTTCAAGGAGCTTGCACATGAGATTTGCAATTTTTGAGAAGTCCTTGATAAAACGCCTATAGAATCCGGCGTGCCCCAAAAATCTTCGGACACCTTTCACTGAAGTTGGTGGAAGAAGTTTGGAGATGATTTCAATTTTTCCTCGGTCAACCTCTATTCCATGTTTAGAAATTTTGTGGCCCAAGACAATGCCCTCATCCACCATGAAGTGGCATTTCTCCTAATTTAGCACAAGGTTTGTTTCCTTACACCTTTTTAGCACTTGTCTAAGGTTTTCAGGACAATGCTCAAAGGAGTCACCCACTACCGAGAAGTCGTCCATGAACACTTCTAAGAAATCCTCCACAATGTCTGAGAATATAGACATCATGCATCGTTGGAAGGTAGCCGGAGCGTTGCAAAGCCCAAACAGCATCCGGCTAAAAGCAAAGGTCCCATATGGGCATGTGAAAGTTGTTTTCTCTTGATCCTCTAATGCAATATAGATTTGGTTGTAGCCGGAATATCCATCAAGGAAGCAATAAAATGACCTTCCCGCTAGCCGATTAAGCATTTGATCAATAAAAGGCATAGGGAAATGGTCTTTACATGTGGCACAGTTAAGCTTCCGGTAATCCATACACACTCTCCACCCGAATACAGTCCTTGTTGGGATGAGCTCGTTCTTCTCATTGTGGATCACGATCATGCCACCCTTCTTCGGCACACATTGCACAGGGCTCACCCAAGAACTATATGAGATGGGGTAGACTACGCCGGCATCTAACCACTTGATAATTTCCTTCTTTACCACCTTTTGCATTGATGGGTTCAATCTCCTCCGGTGCTCCACACTAGGCTTGCTTCCTTGCTCCAATTGGATTTTATGCTCACAAATTCCGGCGGGAATTCCTCGGATTTTTGATATTGTCCACCCAAAGGCTTGCCGGTGTTTCCTCAGGACTTTCAATAATTGGCCTACCTGCACATCATCCAACAAAGAAGAAACAATTACGGGTAAAGTATCATTGGAGCCAAGAAATTTATACCTCAAATGTGGTGAAAGTGGCTTGAGCTCGAGTTGTGGCGACTCAATCATGGAAGGCTTTGCGGGAGGAGTTTCTCTATTCTCTAAGTCAAGAGAGAGCTTCTTTGGTGCATAAGTGTAGGACCCACGTCCTTCTAATGTATTCACAGCTTCCACATACCCCTCCATGTCCTCTCCATCAAAATTTACCAATATTGCCGCCAAGGCCTCACCGGGGCACTCTTCTTCCATCTTCATGTTACTTGCATCCTCCACCTCATCAATAACATCAATGGCGGAGATCCCTTTATATGCATGCGGAAGCTTCATACCCTTACTTGCTTAGAAAGTCACCTCTTCATCATTAACTCGGAACTTAATTTCATTTCGTTCCGAATCCATCAAAGCTCTTTCCGTAGCAAGGAATGGACTCCCCAATATGATATGAATATCTTTGTCAACGGCACAGTCAAGGATCACAAAATCGGTCAGGAGAAGGAACTTTCCCACTTTCACTAGGACATCATCAACAATTCCCATGGGTCTCTTGATTGAATGATCGGCCATTTGCAATTTCATACTTGTGGGTCCTGTCAAGCCTAGCCCTGCTTTCTTGTAAATAGAAAGAGGCATCAAGTTAATGCTAGCCCCATTGTCACAAAGTGCCCTTCCAAAATCTCTCAAGTCAATAGTACATGGGATGGTGAATGCTCCCGGGTCTTCTTTCTTCTCGATGGTTGTTGTTGCAATAATAGAGCTAACCCGGTGAGTCATACTCACCACTTCATTTTTGGTGGATCTCTTCTTAGTTATCAAGTCCTCTAAGTATTTAGCAAATCTCGGCATCTTGTGGAAGGCTTCCAAGAATGGAATGTTCACCGACAATTGCTTTAGAATGTCATAAAACTTCTCAAACTTGCTATCATCTACCCTTCTAACAAGCCTTTGAGGGAATGGAGGAGTAGGTTGAGGAATTGGTGGCGGAGATTCTGGGGCTTCCTTCACCTTTTCCTTTACCTCATCATGGCGTGATTTTTGGACTTTCACCTCTTGAGGGAGCTTCACAACTTCAACAACAATCGGCACTTCAACTCATGCCTCAACTTCTTGCTCAAGACCATCTACTTCAACCACTTGTTCATTTTCTTCTTGAAGTACCTTCCCGCTTCGCGTGGTGATGTCCATGCAATGAGACGTTGGCCCACTCCCATTGCCTTTAGGGTTGGCAATCGTATCACTTGGGAGTTTACCCTTTAGCTTAGGATTTTGTTCTCTTGACAAATCTCGCATTTGCATTTCAAGCTTTTGAATGGAAGCGGTGTGTGACCCCACAAGTTCGGACATATTTTTCATTGTAATGCCGCCTCTTTCTTAATTTTTCAAGATCTTTTCAAGCATTCATTCCAACATGGATTCACTTGAATAACCCTCCTTGTAGTGAGAGGAGTTAGAATATTTCCCTTTTGGTGGAACATAGGGGTTGCAGCTCCGGTTGACATAATTGTTGTTGTTAATGCTCCAATTGCCTTGACTCGACCCACCTTGATCATTGCGCCAACTTCGATGGCTTTCCCTTGCGGGTTTGGCCTTAATTGATTTTGTTGGCGGTAACCGCCTTGTGAATTATGAACATAGTTTGCTTCTTCAAACTCTTGGTTCCCCATGGGTTGCATGTCTTCCACAACATTTACCTTCTTTGTCTGACTTTCTGGGAACATCTTGGTTAGCGCATCAATGTTTGTGGCAAGCCCGTCAATCAATTGGTCCCTCTCTTGGTTGTCTTTGATCATGTTGGTTAGAGAGGTAGTACCGTATGCAATTCCACCTGAGGTATCTTCAGAGTGCCAAGCTTGGTTGTGCTTTGCCATTTTATCTAGAATCTGTGTAATCCTGGGGAATGTCTTGTCCATAAGAATCCGTCTGCTGCATTTTTAGCTATGGACTGGTTCAGTGGATCCAAACCCATGTAGAATTTCTCCAACAAAATAGTATCCGAAAAAGCATGGGTGGGTGACCTCACTAAATATATTTCAGTGGATCCAAACCCATGTAGAATTTCTCCAACAAAATAGTATCCGGAAAAGCATGGGTGGGTGACCTCACTAAATATAACTTGAAACGATCCCATTCCTTATGTAAGTGTTCTCCTGGTAGTTGTTTGAAGAAGAAGCTTTTACCTGAGCTCGGATTTTTTGCTCTGTGGGAACCATTTGGCTAAGAAAGCATGGACAAGTTCGGGCCAAGAGTGTATGGAATGAGGAGGTAGATTCTGAATCCATTTTCTCGCCTCTCCGGTTAATGAGTATTTGAACACCCATAATCTCAGGGCATCGTTTGTCACATTGTTATATTTATGCATGGAACACACACCCAAGAAGTTCCTAAGGTGTTGCGTTGGATCATCATCTGTAGAGTTCCTGAATAATCCCGATGCCTTGAGCATTAGGATTAACCCATGCTCTACTTTGAATGTAGCAGCTTCAACCCATGGAGGGACAATGGCGTTGGTATCATCAGTGTATTCCTCAATATCTGCAAAGGGATTCTCCTCCTCATCATAATCGGCCATGCTTACCTAGTACACCAAGCAAAGCAAGCAAAGTGTGATGAAATAGAAAGATGTAAGGTAGTGCACACTAGTTAGTAATTTCAAAACCGTATTACCCGGCAACGGCGCCAAAATTTGATACGCTCAAATTACACTTTAATAAATAGTGTAAAAACGGTCGATGTCAAATATAATAACCCAACTAACTTGTGGTCAAATCCCACAGGGAATAGGCATGAAAAGATTACTTGAATAGTGTGAAGCTAAACTCAAATCGTAATTCTATTCTGTTAGCTTAAAAAAAGTGTTGCAATGGAGTGAAGTAAAAACAAGTATAATTTTGTAATATTTGAATAAATTTGATTAATTAAACCAAGTTTATGTTCTCTTTTATGAAATAATGCTATCGGTGTTAATATGATATATTTCTAATGGAAGGTCCTTTGATATGCAAATGATTTCTAAATGACTACCCAATATTTTCCAATAGTTGGATAATATTTCCTCTTTATAATTTTTCCAAATAAAAAAGAGTTGAAATTAAGAACGATCAATTTATGCCAAATAAAATCCACTTATTCCTAAGTGATTCTATTAAACAAGGTTTAACGCCTTGAGTTTTTGATATTTACTTCTACCAAACCCTAACCCACTTTTCCAAGTGATGAATGAGTATAATGGCACTTGTTAATGTTTGCAACCACCAACAATAAATGAAGAATGAGAAATAAATATATATCATGGTAAGCACTCATTAACATTACACCCATTTAGTCTCCACAACCTTAGTATACTCATGCGAAAACACAAAAAGATATTCAATGTCATAATGCTTACAGAAGTGCAAGATTCTTCCTTCTAAAGCTTCCAAAAGATGGACTATTCAATGCCTTGTGTTGTAGTCTCTTTTTCAGACAATATGCCCCCACAAAAACCCTAATAAATATATTTATAGTGGTCTAAAGTCGGAGCTAATTTTGGAAAAGATTGCCCCTGCACACAGCTTATGCGACCGCATATATGTCGCAAAATAGGTATGCGGTCCGCATATTCTTCAATTCCATCGTAGATCTGCAGATCCCAGTTCCAGGTGCCCATCGGAGAACAGTTATGCGGTTCGCATTTTTGATATGCGACCGCATTTTTCCATCGCATAACTTTGATTGATGTCTCTACTGGAATTTTGTGATCCATTATGCGGCTCACAAACGTGTTATGCGGTCGCATAATGGACCACATAATCTTCACTCGATCTAACCAACTGGACTGCTTCAATTTGCGGTTGCCCCTTGCATTTTGCGGTCCGCATGTGAGTTATGCGGTCCGCACAGTAGTTGTGCGGCTGCATTCTTGCCTTCTTTCTGATCTTTTGTGGCTTTTTGACTTCTTTTCCGTATTTTTGGGTCCTCCAGCCTCATGTACTGCAAAACATCTAAACTTCATAAGAATTAACGAATAATTGCATTAAAAATGAGCTAAAATTTAATTTGGTATTAAATGTGCCAAAATCCTACGGCACATCAATGATCTAACAAACTAAATGTCAAGAACCAGATAAGGAACCTGATCCACATATGGTTCACTTTCTCAAACGCATAAAGATAACCAGACTTAAGCTGGAGATGTTTGTCGGTAACTCAGAAGTTAAAGAATCAACAAGGGGAACAAATGGTCTTCGGTTTTGCTGGTGATTGTACAAAGTCAACTCTCGACAGCTGGAAAATGACTGCCTGCACACGCAACAGGACAACACAGTGCAGCAGTCACTTCCATTTTGAAGGACCTTGTACCAAAGTTTCTTACATCATTCAAGTGATGTCATCAAGGTTATATTAAGATTAAACCAATAACAAAACATCACTTGAACACAAGAGAATTTACTCAAGCACTCTATGTGATTGATCATCAAGAAAAACGATTCTCCAGTGCATCAAGAACAAAGAACAACACTGCTACGGACCAGTTCCTATATCAAGTTATTGTATGTCCTTAGTTAAGTTATAACTTTGTAATAGTTCTTCAAGTGTAATTCCTACTTAGCTTGTTTTGAAGAATTGCTTAGGAAACTCTTGTAAATCAAAAACGTCAGTGTTTGTGTCTTGGCTAGAGTTAGTCAAGTTGTGAAGTCTTTGTAATAGAGAGATTACAAAGTGGCTTGTAATATGTGTGTAACAAGTTAGTGATGCATTAAGTAGTTAATTCCTAGGTTACATAGGTTGTAATCTTAAAGTTGCTCAATAGTAAAGTTGAAATCCTGCAAGTGTAGGTCGTGGTTTTTAATTTCGTTGAGCTGGGAATATTCCACGTAAGAACACTCAGTGTTATTTACCTTATGTTGTGTGTGTGTAATCTAGGAAAACTGATAGAAAACCTGATTCCCTATATAGTTTGGTGGACCCTCAAATTCTATCCGATTATGATAAACTTTCTTAAGATTTTGTTATTTCATTTCAAAAGAGGTTTGGCTTCTATGATTTGTTTATTAAGATCATTTGGATTCCTATATCAAGGATGTAGTACTCCATTATTATAAAGAAAAAGTTCTTTTTTCAAAATTTTGGTCGGAGACTATTTAAGGAGGCCCCTTATCCCCGTCTCTTTTATAATTGGTGCAAATGTATTATCTAGACTGCTCTGATGATAGTTTCATTACTTTCTCTTTGAGTAGAGAGGACTTAAGATCAATCATATGGCTATGCAGATGATATTACCATTTTTAGTAGTGGTAATTTTATTTCTATTGAGTTAATTATCAACCAGGTGAGGATGAATGAGAATAGCTCTGTATAATTGGCAAATGGGACAAACAAGTTTTTCCTTACTTCCGCCGAGGCTTCTATCATATAGGATTAATGGAATTCGAAGCATCGCTAGCTACTTAGACAGATCCTTCTCTATCACTTATCTCGGTTTCCCTATATATATAAGGAGAAAAAAATTACTTTTTTTGATGATATGACCTCTAAGATTGTCTGAAAGATAAAAGGGTGGCAAAAATAAATTATCTACGGTGGGAGGATGATTTTTATCAAACATGTTCTACAACTGATACCTATTCATACTTTGACAGTAATGAATCCTCGTAAGGGCATACTTAATTCAACGGAGAAATATTTTCAAGATTCTTCTGAAGGTCATCTACTAATTAAAAATCAAAATTTATTTAATGAAACTCTTGGGACAATGTTTGTTACCCTATTGAGGAGGATGGGGTTGGAACTAGGAGAATGCAAGATGTAGTTATTCTCTTGTTATCAAAAGGTGGTAAAATTTTATAACTCAAGATTCTCTTTTGGTCTACCTTCTGCTCACCACTCCTCGAGGCCAAGGACGGGGTCGAACCGTCATTCCAGAATTTGCTGTCCGATACATTTCCATTATGTTACCTAGCCAAACCCGCCACCTCATGTGCCAAAGTCAAACGGTTGTTCTTCCTTCTCCGCTCCTTCTTTTTCTACATATGCGGCGGCGGCAGAGAAGAGGGGACAACTTCTTTCTCCTTTGCCTTGCTCAATCTTCCTTTTCTGATTGAAAGTAGCAAGCCACTCTACTATTGGTACAGAGGCCAGATAGAAGGTTGCTCATCCAGCCCAGCGGATCCATTGTTTATGCGGCAGTGCAATGCAGCTGAAAAAGGGAAGCCCCTTTTTATTAGTAAGGTATAGGTTGGTTGGGGAAAACTCCAAAACTAGGGTTCCAAAAAGCTTACCTTATATTATAGANTCGGCGGCGTCCTCAATGCTAAATCTTGTATTAGAGGTCACCATGTGACTAAAAAGTGGGAGAACATGATAGTCTCGTGACTAGAAGAAAATGATGGAGGTGAAGTAAAAGGCAGAAAATAACATTATGTGGCTTATTCACAAGGGGACAATAGCTTTTGGTGTAATACTTGGACGGAAAAAGGACCACTGGCCAATTTAAATAATAATGTCACTAAATTGAAAGAATTCATAATAGATGGGAGTGGGAACAGTGATACAACTCTGTAGGCTCCTCCCTGATAATATTGTTCAACACATTTGCTCCATCAGAATTGGTAGCCCGGAAGTGAATGACTATGCTATCTAGATTGCAACTAATGATGGTTTTTTCTCTAATAAGTCAGCATGGATGGGAAGCGGAACTCGGAGACAAGGAAGAACTTTTGAAGAAATACTGGAAAAATATATTCCCTTCAAAATATCGTTTCATTCTTGAAAATATTTGAAAGGCATACTACCTTTCGATGAAGTGATGAGTATTTTTTGAAATCATATTGTGTCCAGATGCTAGTGCTGCAACTCCCCACAAACAAAGACAATGTGATGGGTCTTCATTAAAAGTGAAGTTGCTAAATGCATATGGAATTACTTTGGAGGTCTTATGGGCCGGGTATAAGACATCAAATGTTATCTATTAGAACATTCTGGATTGTTGGTCGAAGACTAAGGCAACGAACAATGTTCATATATAAGCTAATGATTCAAGCAATACCACTCTTGATTCTATGAGACTTGTGGAAGGCTAGATGCTCATGTAAAAATATGGAAGACCAACGGAAGTTTTTGTATAGCAAGATGATTTGTCACTAGTAAAAAACTGTGAAAAACCCTTCAAGAAAACCAGCCGAAATCGATCAAAAATATAGGAAAACCGATCGATTTTCGACCAATTTTAATTTGTCAAAAAAACTGTGGTCGCTAACATGTGGCGACCGAAGATGATCGCAATTTCCTAATTCAACAGTTTGACCACTTTATTTGACATTTTTTATTTGGGGAAAAAATATACCGACCGAAATCGGTCGGTAATATGTAAATTATTTTTTTTAAAATAGCGACCAATTTCGGTCAAAAATATGATTATTTGATAATTTTACATTTCTTTTTAAATTTTAACAAACCAACCGAAATAGGTTGGAATATTTAAAATAAATTAAAATAAAAATTTATTTCCGGCCGACTTCGATCGATAATTTAAAATTTATGCCGATTGCACATTAAAATTACCGACCGAAGTCGGCCCGAAATTATTAATTTCTGGGTTGTATATGAGCATTCCAACCAACATTGGTCGGAAGTCGGTCAATTTTCTGGATAAAAACCTGAAAGAATATGGATGCTTTTAAGCTACACCACCTGCCAATTACAATCAATAACCATCCTATAATGACAGTATTACATTGCTGACATTCAACCACAATTAACCAACAACAACCACAATTAACCAACAACAAGAAAAATTAACCAACTCCTACAACAACAACGCTAATAACAATCACAACAACAACGTCAACCATAACAACAACAATACAAATGTTCAATAACAAAATAATATGAACAATACAATCATCATTCAAAACTATTCCAACTAAATATTCGCAAGTTCAAGACTTTGTTTAGCAATACACATCATTCAAGAAGTGTTTTGTATTGCATCATCTCCATCTTCACTACTAGAAGCTTCATCATGGTTCGAAAGATCACAACGAAAAGGATTAGCATCCGTGGAAGACTCACGAGACCGAGGAATCAGGAAAGTACCTCTAGCAAGAAGATTGGCCAGCTGACCTTGAAGGACATTAAATTGTTGGTCCTTCTTTTCTAGCTGAACTTGAAGGGTATCAAATTATTTATCTCTCTTTACTTCTCTAGCCTTTTCCTTTTCAAGCTCTACTGACAGCTTTGCGATCTTCTTCTCCATAGCCGAGAGAGTCGACCTACCAAGTGCCATGCCCTGGGCGGAAGTCCCTATACCTTACAATCTAGCCTTGTAGCGTCAAAATAATCTCTTTGAAAGGATGTATCCTATCCCCTCTTTAGGACCACCGATAACATCCAATTTATATCTTCTGTGCTTCTTCGTCTGAAATGGAAGGTCACTCGCTTTGCTCATTCAGTGGCAAGCTCAAACTGTACTCCTCAACAGTAGTCTTGTAGCGACCCTTTATTTAGAATATTTTAAATTATTAACTATATAATATTATAAGTATTAATTTCAAATTATAGTAGTTATGAAACTTACATATGTAGTATCCGCCCGGTCCTCGACCCATCTAGTTGGATATGTCAGTGCCTTCTTCTTGCGGATGTGAGTCTCCATGAAGAACTCATCATGAGTCATCTTCCTCCCACATTATTTTCCTAAAAATATATTAAAATATTCTATATAAATTAAAATATATAAACATAGTTCGTTAAAAATAGATTAAAAATATTTTAAGGAATTACCAGTAGTCTCTTGTAGTCCCATGTTCCTTTCACTCACACAGTGCAAGGAGCCACCCTTCTCAGATGCTCGGGACTTATTTCCCTATTTACTCTTCTACTCAAATTTCTCAGTGGCCCACTACCTCAGCAGATCCTCCCATAAATGCGGTAGAACCCAGAAGGCTTTTTGCTCTTCTTCCGAGCAGAACAAATGGAATCAGATAGTCCCTTACCGTATTTGAACTCAAAATTTACAAGAATGGCACTGTTATTCCGGTCCTCCCAAGCACACTTAGTCTGCAAATGAAGTGTGTAACGTTAGATGAAAATCTTGTTAATATAATATTTAAATAGATAAGAATTGTATTAAAACTTAAATTGGTTGAAAATTTTCTCCACTAGCTCCGGTGGAAAATTACTCCAACTCCCATAGGGTGCATCATAACTCCAACTCGCATAGGGTGCATCATAAAACCGACCAAGAGCTTCATTAATTATCTTTGTTGTCTGGTTACTAGGTATGAGCCTGCAACATAGCATATACATTAAATAAAGAAGACTAGCTATTATAATTCACCAAAAACAAAGAACTAGTAAATAAATCGTACACATTTCCCTCAGGACTGATGATCATCTATGATAAAGATCCTACTCGCACTTCCTATCTACCATCATATCCAGTGTATTTGAAGCATGCGTAGAAGGGGAGGCATGTGGCTCAGTGCTACTTCCCCAAGGAGAAATATAGAAATTCTAAGAGACAAACCCTCTGGAGAGGGGGACGGGTTCGCTGATGAAGATGGATGCGATCTAGATCCATGTTGCTATCCAGACCACTGTTGTGATCCATACCCCTACTACGATTTGGTGGTTGTAATCTAGATGGATGGGATCCAGCTGATGGTGAAGCAAATGGAGCAGACGGGCGTATCACCACATGGCCCTATGACTGCAGACTCGGTGTACCCATGTAACTATATGCAGGATTATGTGGAGGAAATGGGGTATATCCATGTGGTGGAGAATGGTAAGAATAATATTAGGAGGGTGAATGGTAGGTATTCTGAAGAGTAGATGGATGTGGTGGAAACAATGTGTGCCTATAAGATTGCTGTCGACCATTAGCAACGGAGGGATGCAAATGTGGAGTGGAAGGAAGCGAGTGTGTAGCATTGTCTTCATGATCAATAGGCCTCTTATTATTTCTATACCTCTCTAGACCCTTACCGGTTATCTGCCTAAATTAAAGAACATGTTACAATTGAAAATATAAATATGTATAAGTTGAGAGCGCTTGAAAAAACTATTAAGCTAGTCGTCTTCGAAATATCCTTCCTCGTCCGAAAATTCTTCCTCTTCACCTATTTCATTTTCAACAGGTGATTCTTCATCCTCATTTTCTATGATTGTTATTTTCTCAATAACAACTTCTTCTAATATGTGTTGACGATGCTCCAAGTCATTTTCTAACTGATCATCCACCATTTGGTAAACTTGAGTCATTTTCTGATTTACTCATATTTTACTGATTTGGTGAAAGATTTGGGTTTTATTATTATACCTAAAACGCATGCCTAGTTTTCGTAATTGTGAACGATATGAGAATCATATCTTTGAGTTATTACTTGTGTTGTTTTTATTATATTGGTACGAGTTGTTCTGTGCTATTGGTGTTTGACTCTGACCGTTGCCCAAGCTCGTCACTACTTTCAACTTAAGGTTAGATTTGTTACTTATTGAGTACATGGGGTTGGTTGTACTCATACTACACTTATGTACCTTTTGTGAAGTTTTTGGAGTTGATGTTGCTGCGAGTGGCGGGAGTTGGAATTGAAGATGTACCTGCCTTCCGGTTATAGCTACCTCTTATTTTTGGTATCTTTAGATTTATAAATCTATTTATGTACCTTTCGAACATATGACGTATTTATTTCATACCAACTTTGTAAACTTTAAGTCTTTGAAGCTCATGATTTGTACTAACAGTCATTGAGGAATTTTATAAAATTTAGTTATTTCATTTTGACTCTTATCATTATCATTATATTGTGGTTAATTGTTAATTATATTACCAAGTGGGTTTGGTTAGGCGCCATCACGAAAAGTTGAATTTTGGGTCGTGACAAGTTGGTATCGTAGCTCTAGGTTCATTGGTTTTACGAGTCATGAGCAAGTTCTAAATAGAGTCTTGCGTATTGATATGATGACCTCCATACCTATCTTCGAGAGGCTACATGGAATTTATGATAAACTTCCCATCTTTCTTTCATTATCGTGCGGCATTGATTCATCTTGACACGTATCCCTTTGAATTCCTTCAACTCACTTGTATGCATATGTGAGCTCTCGGTATTAGTTGTGCATCGACACCTTGTGATTCTATGGGCGAGGTACGATATGTGTTTTCTGTGTTTTGGTGATGGGCCAGTCTAGAGGACTTGAGGCACGGTGTGGACCGCAACTTAGGCTCGGTAGTTTCAGTTGTGTGAGAATGTGCTTTTGGACTTATATGTCCAGTGGTGTCCCTATAACTGGAACTAATGGCTTTTGAGTGGTTGGATGGCTATATGATGAGTAGCATGTGACTGTAGGATGTGTTCAGATGGTTTGAGTGTAACGGGAGGAGTTTCTTTGAGATGTGAAAAGGACTATTGGATGCTCATTTTTTGTGGATATGTCATACAGTCTTGAGTTATGAATATTTTTGAGAGATTATTTCATGTTATTTCATTTGTGGAACAAAGTAGATTTTCATGTTTGTTGATGAGTTCAGAATCAGGAATATTAATTGACTGCGTAGTAGTTGTGGCTGTAAAAGGGTATAGAGTGATGTCAGGTTGAGGCTAAGCAAGTGGATTATCACCTACAGGGTAATCTAAGGATGTTTGATCCTTATGATGTTGTATGGAGGCTTTCTTTTCTACCAGTAGGTATAGGTGTTGCGATTTGAGTTTGGATTGGTTAAGAAAGTTGACCTGACCACCACGAGCATGAATGCAAGCTTAATAGATGATTTGAGGTATTATATGGTTTGTGTTACATGGGCTTATGAATGATATAGTTGAATCTCACTACGGTATTATCGGGGTAATAGAATATTGTCATTTTGATTTATCGAATGTTTTGATCTACGGCTTTGACCCAAGTGGGGGAGTTTGCTATCGACGATTTGATTGCATGGTTATTTATTATATTGGTTTCAGTTTGAGGCGTACTTGTGACTCAGTTATGACTTGCAGAGGTTGAGATCGGGATGACTTGAGTAAGGGAATTTTTGGATGCGTGTTATATTACACTTTATGGCTATATGGAAATCAAGGAATGATTTGAGTTGTTATTCCTGACGGATGTAGTGCGTGGAGTAGGAATTTACTCGGTTGCTTAAGGCTAGGTTACTTCTTGGGTGTTGTTTTGCTAATGGGGAACAAGTCGTTCGTCCTGTTTGGGCGGTGCGATTGAGACTTGAGCAGAGTTGATCACTCTCGAGAATGTTCTAATGGTTCAATATTTATATGTAGCAATTGAGAATTTTTTTCGATTTGTATATGGCTAGAATCTGAGATTTACATTAGATGGTGTCGAGGCTCGCGAAATTTCTATATCATTATGGATTATATATTTCAGTATCAGGAAGATGAAGGAAATGACTTTCGATTCACACAATGTCTCTTCAAAGTGGGTGTCTCAGTTGTGGTGCTTTTGGGGTGCTTAAGAGGGAATACAGCGGCTTATAGGCCTTATGGCGATGTGGTTTTATGCTAGGATCTCTCGTGGTGAGCCTTGAATTAAGGGTCATAGTATGCTAGCAAAGAGAAGTGTTACCTTGAAGGAAATTCAAAAGGAACTCAAAGGAAATAGGAAGTTTGGTAGCAGGTTGGATCAATATGGTTATGGTATGCTCGGTTCTTTTCGTTCTTATGATGTGATTAGGCTTTACACGTGTTTTATGGTAATACTCTTGGTTTTGGTGACCAGCGTGACTTGGTTGAATTAGAAAAATTCAGTTCTGATGGCTTGATTATGTGCATATGGGTTTCGTGGAGTTCTCGATGATTTCTACCACGACTTGTGATGAATATTTTCTATAACATGGGGAGTTTGGAGTTTGTGGTGCATTTCTATTTTCTCCTGGAGGGGATCATGTGGAAAGTTTCTAGATATTTGAGTCACTATTCTGCTTGTGATTTAAAGTCAGTAATGAGGTTCTCATGTTTTCGTATAATGGCCTGATAGAGGCGGTGCATCATGTGAGATTATGATTTGCATGTGCAAGTATATGGTTCAGTTTCAAAAGGGAGGTCATGAGTTTTAGAAGACATAGACAGTTTCAGCTATCCCTGAGAATGCTGCTCATTTTAAGGGTGCCTTGTGTTTTGACTTACGGATGCTTCATAGGTATTGTGGTACTCGTCTGGTTGAACGTCTGCTAATGTTCTAAGTTTGCTATGTGGCACATAAGAATTATGGAAGTATTCTTGTAGAATGATTATGTATGAAGAGATGTGTCAGTCACTTGAGTGGTGGAGATGGGGTCAGATCTAGTGATTCTTATGTATTCTGGTAGTTTGGAGACTCGGAGTCTCAGAGGCAGATTGTTCCTTAGTTGTGTACTATGAAAGTATGGCCAAAGTCAGATATCTAATAGTAGGTGTTATGGTTAGGACATTGAGAATTTTTTGAGGTTATTTATCTATCTGTGGATAACTAGAGTCGATTTGGGAGCTCATTGGTAGGCCAATAAGGATGTGTATTCTACACCTGGTCAAATTTGTTGACTCAACGCTGTTACTGTTGAGGGGTGTGTAATTCAGTTGGAGTTGAGCTTGTTCATGTTCCGATATGTTATATGTGTTACTCTTCTATGGTATAATGGGTTATGATCTGTTGGTTCTATGCACACTAGATGCGTTTTTGCTTTTAGCGAGATGGTTATTGAGGTGTTGATTGGCTGGTTGCGCCATAATTTTGGTCTTTCCTGTAGACGGTATACCATGCTATTTGTTTCTTCATGATTATGGTCATGCACTTTGTGTGGTTATTTTTGACTTGCTTATGGTTGTTGATTTTGAGCACTAGGGCTCGAGATATTTCATATGGGTTGGTGTTTGGATGGGGTCACGTGTTGTAGCGGAGTATGTTAAGATATGATCTTTTGTGTTAGATTCGCATGTCTTGGTTCTACTATGTGTGATGGGTTCATATCATTGCATTTATGGTGGTACCTATTGAGCCAGCGAGATGGATCTCTCATTTGATTCATTTATTCATGTTTTAGTATATTGGAATTGTTTCTTATTGGTGCATAGATTGCACGGTTTGTGGCTTTAGGTTGTATTGGTGGGGCATGTCCGTAGAATAGTTGTGTTTGATGAGATGAGGTCATTGGACCTAGAATGGGAAACTATTATGGTTAGAAGTTATTGTTGTGAGCATCTGAGTTATGTGGTATATCATGTGATTACATCTTGGGTTATGGTTATGGCTTGATACAACTTGTTCAAACTTATACAGTGTGTAGGTGTGAGATTCGGGTCTTTCAAGGAATTCCAGATTTTGGAATTTGGGTTTTAAGGTTTATGGACTAAGGTTGAAGTAAGGATCCTCTGTTAGGTGGTATTGTCAGGCTTATTTGGATTGGGGTGACAAGGTATCACCCATAATTACGTGTATGTGAGGGTATATGGCAATTTGATAGATTTGGAATGACTCTTGGCACGTTCGAGGACAAAAGTATGTTTAAGTGGGGGAGAATGTAATTATCCGACTGGTCGTTTTGAGCTTTAGCATTCCATTCATTAGTTTGAAACTTTGAGTAGCTTCATATTATGTATTATAACTTATGTGTATGGTTGGTTTTAGTTTCGACTTGTTCGGGATTGATTTCAAAGAATGATTCTCATTTTAGAAGCTTTAAGTTGGAAGAGTTGACCAAGGTTTGACTTTTGGGTAAACAGACGCGGAATTGGTTTTAATTATTCAAATAAGTTTGTATGATGATTTTTGACATATCCACAAAGTTTGGTTAAATTCTGATGAGTTTCTGATACATTTGGATTCTATGGTGATTGTTTTCGGTTTCAACGTCGGTTTGAGAATAAAGGTTAGCATACTGAGTAAATCACCTTTGATTCTTGTTTCTTCTAAACCATTATATCCGAATCATAATTTTTGAACTATAGCAACTAAAATCATTAAGTTTCGACATCGTATGAGGAATTTATGGTAAGTTTACTAAGAATTACGTTGCCATGTTTTTCGGATTAATTACAAACTTGCTACTGAATTCATATTTAAAAATGTGCACTATTTTAAAATATTGAAACAAACGTATCTTCTTCATTATAATGTCAAATGGAGTGATTCAAAAGCCTAATTTCACGAGGAATCTACTAGAGTCATCAAAATCGAGTTTCGGGATCATTTGGAACAAGAAATGAGGCAGAACAACTGGCAAAAACATATATATCAAGGGTTTGTTCATTTGGTCATATTTTGAGTTGGGGATCTCGAATTTGGAGCGATTTTTGAGGCGATTTTAAGCATATGAATTGGGGTAAGTGTTTTGTACTCGGTTTTGGTTATATTTCATGCATCCATCTTAATTTTCGGAATTCGATTGATGATTTCAAATTAAAATTCGAGGAATTTTTTGACTAAAATTTCATAAAGTGAATTTTTGAGCTGTGAACATCGATTCGGAGTCGGATTTGAGTGAAACTAGTATTGTTGGACTCGTAATTGAATAGGTTGTCAGATATTATGAGTTTCGTTGGATTCAAAGTGTGTGTCCGGGTTTGACTTATTGGTTGACATTGGGCTTTTTATTAAAGATTCTACCTTTATCAATTGGGTTTGATTCAGTTTCCATTATTTGATGTTCTTGAATTGCTTTTTGCTAGTTTCGAGATGTTCGGAGGTCGGTATGTGCGGGATAGCATTTCTAGAGTATTGTTTGGGTTGCTCGGTATTGGATTTAGCTTGTTCAAGTTAAGTAACACTTCTAAGCTTGGTGTTGAGGGTATGAATCCCTGAACATATGTGTTATGTGGTTGGGGTTGATGTGGCGCACATGCTAGATGACAGGCGTGTGGGTGTGCACCGTGTAAATTATGACTCGGTTGATTTTGTGATGCGGTGTATTTACCTAATATTGTTTCTATCCATGAAATTTCTACGTGTTAGAGAAATTGAGCTGTGAATCATGTTAAAAATTATGTTTACACTATATGCTTATTCTATTTGGACCCATTGAGGTCATCTCTATATTTGAGTTAGTTTTTTTAATTACAGTTACGTACTTAGTCATATTCATTCATTAGCATATCAAATATCAGTCTCTGTTATCCTTTATTGTCACATCATGTTATCATTTTTAGGCTGATTGGCGTGAGTTTTGTGAGATATATTGTGGATCATACTCCCTTTTTTTACCTCAATTATGTTGTACTGCGAGTGTACATTTGTACCTCTTCTAGGTTTTGGGTCAAACCACTTGCATCGGAGAAGTATGATCTTCTTATTTGGCCATCCTGAATATGATAATTCTAGAATCTCTTTGATCACACCATAATAATCATTTTCCTCATGCTGGTTGCCTTCATTACCTTTGACACAAATACCACTATTATTGTTTTTTATACTTGGAGCATTCCTCACTGTGAAATTTGTAACCATTCACAAAATACTTAGATATAGTTGTAACCGTAGGGGCATGTATCCAAGATATATATTTCAAAAATTGATTGACATTGTTGAATTTTTGGAATCACAGCATTTTGTCATGCACGAGTTTATAGATGACCAACGAGGAACACTTCACAAACGTTACATAACTGCTACCATACAGCTGGAACACCCCTCCTTTTGTTTAATTAGGTCATCTGAATCTTGTAATAGTAACTTTGATACTCCAGTAGAAGTTGGTATCAATGCACGCCACTCCTTTTGTAACAATATACCACTTCTGGCTCCTTGTTTTTTTTCTTAATATATGAAATATGCATCTTTGATTGACAAAAAAAATGTATATTCACATGTGAGAAAGTAAGTAAGATGCGCTTACACACTTTTTAAATCATGCCTCATATGTAGAATATACAGCATCATGGCCAATTGACTCACAAAGTCACTGGGAGACACATTGAAAATTTTGTTAGTTGCATCAACCTAATTAAATAATAGTTCGTGTAAATTAATTTTACGTCAACACTTACTAAAGAAAGAGTTGAACTTCTGGACAATTTAGCAACACGTGATTTGAAACTGATTTGTACTCCATACTACTTAGGCCCCTTTTTGATTGATCTTTAGAATCTCGGCCTGGTTGATTGAATATGGACATTGGTGGATATAATGGATCATCCTAATTCATGACATTGTGTCGATTGGTCTAATGTTTAGCACATTTCACATGACCGTTGAAGTAGTAAGAACAAAAATGGACAGTTTTCTTTGTAAGATGGGCTTTACATATAGATCCTTCAATCCTATTCCTCTATTTAACAAATCGTTTAAACTTGTCGATAGTCCTGCATATTGTCATATTAGACGACAACATTAAGGAAAATTACAAGAATGAATCAAGGTTTGATCATTAACTCTCAAATGGATACATCCACCTGCCTTAATATGGCCCTCCAAGTCGCGACTCGTGTATAAGGTGAATTGGAAGGTGTTTCATCACATTAAGAAACCACATGTAAAAATCATTTTCACCTTATTACTGATTACAGGAATGTTCTGATTCATTTGAAATAGGTTTTGTTCCCTTAATATGGTAGAATATAATTCTTTGAAGAATAAACTTATCTCTGTGATGGGTTTTCAAATATTTTCAGCCAAACCACAAAATGCAATAGGGATTAAAGTTTACATGAAGATATGACAATCATGAATTTTCATTGAAGTCAGCTATTCTTCAACTATATCATCACGTTTTCCCAGGTTCGAAGCATAGCTCTCAGGTATCTTAAGGTTGTAACCCGCTCACAAATCTGTCATCTTTGTTCCAAAGTGAATATGTAGCTAGGCTTGGGCTTGAACAGCTTACCATTGTTCCCGGACTGCAAATGTAATTTAGGTCTCCTAAATATTCTTGTAAGTCTAGTCTAGCCTTCGGGTTATATTTTGTCTTATTCTTATCATCCATCACTCTGTTGAACAAATTGTCAAAATAGTTCTTCTCAATATGTATGATATCAAGATTGTGTCGGAGAAGATTATCCTTCCAATATGGCAACCCCCAAAATATTCTCTATTTTGTCCAGTTATGAGTAACACAATATTTAGGAAATCTAGAAGGTGGAGCCTTGGTAACTTTAATGAAGTTCTGGACCCTCTCCCAAATTTTCTTATCGGACAAAATTGGAGGTGGCAAATCATGTTCAATTGTATTCTTTTTGAATGCATTCTTCAACCTTCTGAGCTCATGATCAACGTGTAAGAACTGAGGAAGACAATCAAACCATGACTGCGTTCGACCATGTCTTAAAGTGAATGCTTTACCATTTTCTATGCAGTAAGGACATGCTAACTTTCAACAATTATCCACCTAGATAACATTCCATATGCAGGAATATCATTCATGGTCTACATTAAATTAGCACGCAAGTTGAAAATTTTAATTAGTTGATATGTGGTATGTCTCAACTCCATCATACCACAAATGTTTTACCTCATCAATCAGAGGTTGTGAATATACATCAATGAAACTCTTTGGATTGTGGGGACCGGGAATAACACAATTTTAAAAATTATATGGACTAGTCATACACATCAAGCGGAAGATTATACGGTGTAATAAAGACTAGGCAGCATGAATATGGTGTTGAAGAAACAGAAAATGGCATGAAACCATCACCATACAAACCCAACCGAATACTCCTCGGTTCACTAGAGTAATCCGAACACGTCCTATCAAAATGCTTCCAAGTTTCCCCGTCTGAATGATGACACATAACATGTCACGACCCAAAATCCACTATCGTGATGGCGCCTAACACCGCTGTCAGGAAAGCCAACAGTGAATGACTAACTCAATTACTCATTTTAGTAATTGAAATCATAATTTTCATTAATTAAAGAGTACAAAATAGAATTTACAGGGTAAGTGATGATATTTACACGAACTATAATAATGATCAATCCCGTAAGAACCCCCAAAACCTTGTGTCACAAGTGCATGAGCATCAACTAGGAAATATGATAAAATATAACATCTGTCTGGAATACAAATTAGATAGGAGAATGTAAATAACCCCAATGGAGATTATGTGTGATGTGGACTCTCAACAAGGGAAGCAGCTCACCTAAGTCCCCACGATAGCCGCGTCTCTGCACCCACAAGGCCACTAAACATATATGCACCTGCACAAAATGTGCATCAAATTTAGCATGAGTATGTAAAACAACGTGTACCCAATAAGTATCCAGTCTAATCTCGAAGAAGTAGTGACGAGGGGTCGATTTCGACACTTATTATGGGCTAACAATAAAATTTCGAATTTTAAATTAAGCATTGATTATGTAAATACAGCTGAAAACTCAATAATAAGAAGTAAATAAACAATTCTTTCAATGATAGTAAATCCCAAATTAATTTCTATCATTTAACGAATTAATCTCTCAAGCCAATAAAACAATATCATTATAATTGGACTCCAAGGATTATTACGCACGAACTATGTCGAGGTCGTACGGTCCCATCCAAAATACAAATATATAAATTGTGCACTGCCAATGGTCTAACGACACGAACCATAGATGCCTCTATCTACTACCGAGGCGTTCGTCCTGCTCCACAAGAAGAGAAAATACATTAAAACAACCGATTCAAGATTATTAAGGGGATAATATTCAAAGAAAGACCAATTCTCATTAACGGTCAAATGATCCGTCCAAAACATAGGTAAATGAAGTTTAACCTTTTACAATTCCTTTATCAAGTTCCAATATGATTTAATCAATTAAATTAGCAAGTAGGATGCAAACATCACAAGTATAACATGATTTGGGTCCTAGACTACCCGGATATAAGCATAATTAGTAGCTACATACGGACTCTCGTCACTTCATGCGTACATAGCCCCCACAAATAGAAGAACATATTAAATCAATGCACCTATGGGGTTAATTCCCTTTTACAAGGTTAAAAAGAGATTTACCTCGTCTTAAAGCCCATTTTTCGGTCACAATTCTGCTCTAAAGCCCCAACTTGGTGTTGTTCAATCCGAAACTAGTCAAACAATGTGAAAATTAATAAAAGAATATACTCCAATGCTTGAAATTTAACAATTTATAAAAAAACCCAACTTCGCTTGAAAAGTTGGCATTGGGGCCCACGTCTCGGAACCCGGCAAAACACACCGAATCCGACAACACATTCAATTACGAGTTCAACCATACTAATTTCACTCAAATCCGACTCTGAATCGATATTCAAAACTCGAAAATTCGTTTTGTTAAATAATACAAATTTCTTCTGATTTTTCTGGAAAAATCAATCGTCTAACTCCGAAAATGACGATTAATCAATGAAATATAATCACAAGCGAGTCAAGAATGCTTACCCCAAGTTTTATGGTGAAATTCCTCTCCAAAATCGCTAAATCCTGAGATTCCCAACTAGAAATACGACATAATGGCTCAAAGGTCCGAAATAGAGGACTTATAACACTGTCGAGACTTCCTTCTTTCCATTTAGGAGACTCCTATCGTGTTCGCGATGAAAAAAATTCTCAGAAGCCATTTCAGAACTCTTCTCAAACAGCCTCTAGTATAATGGTCATAACTCTTTTTACAAAACTCCAAACGACAAATGGTTTAACTTTTCTAAAACTAGACACCAAGATCTACAACATTCATGTTTTGCCAAAGTCAGCCCTGCGCAACACAAATATCTTCTTCGTCATTTCCAAACATCTTCCCGGACAGCCTATAGTGTACCAACCATAACATTTTGTACACAACTCCAAATGCCAAAATGGTTGAATTTTCTGAGCACTAGACACAAAGTCTACAATTTTCATTTTTTGATCATCTCCAAATTCCTTATAAATTGCGAGATATAATCTTCCAAAGTCGGACGATGGACAAAAGGAGTTCCTTCTTCGTGAACGAGAGAATATCTGAAAGTGAAGAACAAAGTCCCAGCAGCAAAATCCTTCTTCGTGAATGCAAAAGGCTCCTAACGAATGCGAAGAACAACACTAGACATTAGAAAACCAGCATCTAAAGTAGTCCAACATGATCTGATAACACCTGAAACATACCCGAAATGCACTCGAGCCCCCCC
>ML461959.1:118375-131610 GCA_005239535.1 Nicotiana rustica
TTCCCCCCCCCCCCCCCACCACCTCCAAGGAATGTACACCAGGTGTTACACAATGAAGGATACGCAACTGCAATTGTCCGACCCCGGATACGGGCGGGCAACTTTTAGATAACCAGTGTCATGCTTACACTGTTGGAACATAGGGGTTTCTTTAGCGGAGCTCCACATCAGAACACATATAAGCATCACAAAGGTTTTGTACACACATGCTGGGGGAGCAAGCAGACGAATGTATCTGAGGACGCTTTGAGGTTAAGGCTTTTCCCATTTTCTCTAATAGGGAAGGCTTTAGATTGGCTTGAGAGGCTACCCAACCATTTCATACACACTTAGGATAAGTTGGATGAGAAGTTCATAGCAAAGTTCTTTTCTCCGGGACATGGATTATTGAGAGATAGCATCCTAGATTTTAAATAAGAGCCAAATGAACTATTACATGAGATTTGGGAATGGTACCGCAGACTGGTCAAAGAATTCCTCAACAATGATATGACCAAGGAAATGATCTAGCAAGCCTTTTACAGGGGGATCAACACAACTAACCAGTGTTTGGTGAATTAGCTCGTAGGGGGTAACTTCATGAACACGCCATACTCGGAAGCATGTGAAATATTAGATGAGATGGTGGACACCTCTTCAGCTTGGCAAAGCAGAGCCAACGTTCCTCAGGGTGACACTAATGTCATCCACCTTCACAAGGAACTTCATGATCATGGACAAGCCAAAGCGTAGTTGACAACCACCATGAATCAGTTGGCCAATGCTCAGCTTCAGTAGGTTCAAGAGCCAAAACAAGTAAATGCCATGGAAGGAGTAAACATGATGGTCAACAAGAGAAAACAAAGAGGCCAACAAGTTCAAAACAATCCGGATCAATTTGAGCAAAGTGGTAATGCGTACAATCAAGATAACTCTTATGATGATCAAAGTGAAGAGTTTTTATATGCCAATAATTACCAATGTAAACGGAGCAATGCAACAAATCAGCAACAGTCAGATCACAGGGAAACACTCGAAATTGGGGCAACCAAGGACAACATGAGAATTGGAAAAGTGACAACAACAACAATCAGAACAATTGGGGGGGGTGGGGGGACAACAATCAAAATGGGGTCACCAAGGAAATCAAAGCAATTGGGAGGAATAATCAAGGAAAGTGGAGTGGCAATAATAATAGTAATTGGGGAGGCAATGGAAATCAAGGGGGTTAGAACAACAATAACCAAAGAAATCAGGGTTCGGGCTTTCAAAGGCCCTCGATGTATCAACAACCTAACAACCCTCTTTCATATCCGTCTCAAGGTCCTAGTTCTTCCAACAATGAGATGGGATGGATTGAAAATATGTTCAAGAAAATAATGGAAAGGAACACCGACTTCGATGCCCATATAGCCTCTCACAACAATTCTATCTGCAACTTGGAATTCCAAATGGGACAAATTTATCAAGCCCTGAATACTCGCCCTAAGGGGGCACTACCAAGTGATACGGTGGTGAACCCGAAGGGCGGTAACAACACGGGGCATGTTATTGCACCTGAAGACCAAGAGAAGACAACATTGGCTTGTCCATAGGGCACATTCGCGGATGCCTTTTGGTTTATGTAATACACCGGCTACTTTTCAGCGGTGTATGATGGCAATATTCACTAACATGGTGGAGGACTTCCTCGAGGTTTTCATAGATTATTTCTCTGTT
Organism: Nicotiana rustica; assembly: GCA_005239535.1. NCBI lineage: Eukaryota > Viridiplantae > Streptophyta > Magnoliopsida > Solanales > Solanaceae > Nicotiana > Nicotiana rustica. The sequence goes on from ML461959.1 coordinate 120,074, forward strand.
GTAGGGATTCTTTTGATGAATATTTGGATAATCTTGATAAGGTTTTGGCACGCTGTGAAGAGACCAACTTAGTGCTTAATTGGGAGAAGTTTCACTTTACGGTCGAGGAGGGCATTTTCCTCAGCGATAAGATATCCAAGAATTCTATTGAAGTGGATAAAGCAAAAACTAAAGTGATATCAAAACTCCCTCCTCCTACTTCCGTCCAAGGATTGAAGAGCTTTGTAGGTCACGCGGGGTTACAGTAGGTTCATCAAGGATTTCTCAAAAGTAGTGAACCCCTTGTGCAAGTTGTTGGAAAAAGATGCCAAATTTGTGTTCAATGATGATTGTATGAAGGCATTTGAGCTACTCAACTATCGGTTGACTACCACTCCCATCATTACCTCACTTGATCACCATTTGAGCTCATGTACAATGCTAGTGACGTGGCGGTAGGACCTGGGACAAAAAATCAACAAGATATTCCATCTGGCCTACTATGAAAGAAGGACAATGAACGACACCCAAATCAACTATACAGTGACCGAGAAAAAACTATTAGCCATTGTCTTTGCCATGGAAAAGTTCCGCCCGTACCTCATGGGTACCAAAGTGATTGTGCACACCAATCACACGGCACTTCATTATTTGATGAGTAAAAAGGACTCTGAGGCTAGGGTGATACGGTGGATACTTCTTCTACAAGAGTTTGACCTTGAAATCATAGACCGAAAAGGGAATGAAAATCAAGTGGCGGACCACTTGTCCCGCTTGGAAGAGGAGGGGAGGCCACATGATGGCCTCGAGATTAATGATTCACTTCCGGATGAACAACTCCTCTCCGTGTCTTTGACCGGGATGCCTTGGTTTGCTGATGTCGCCAACTTTCTTGTGACCGCTATTGTCCCAAATGAGTTCTCTTCAAACCAAAGGAAGAAGCTCAAACGGGACTGCTTGGATTATTATTGGGACGAGCCATATCTTTTCAAAATTTGCACTAATGGTGTTATCTGGAGATGTGGTCCGGAAGGAGAGCAATTGGGTATTCTTGAAGTGTGCCATTCCTCACCCTATGGTGGTCACCATGGTGGGGCAAGAACTGCTACAAAGGTCCTAAGATGTGGATTCTATTGGCCTACCTTGTACAAAGACGCTAGCGAGCTCGTTAGGCGTTGTGATGATAGCCAAAGAGCCTGTGGGATCCCCAAGAAAAATGAGATGCCTCTCACCACCATCCCTGAGATTGATATTTTCGACATGTGGGGCATCGACTTTATGGGACCATTTGCGAGTTCATGTGGGAACACCTATATTCTTGTTTTTTTGGGATTATGTTTCCAAGTGCGTTGAAGCCGTGGCTTTGCCCAACAATTAAGCACAGGGTGTAGTGGCTTTCTTAAAGAAAAATATCTTCACAAGGTTCGGCACCCCAACGTCCATCATTATGGTCCTATAGAACAACTTACAAGACTCCAATTGGTATGTCTCCATACGGGTTGGTATTTGGGAAAGCATGTCACCTTTCGGTGGAATTAGAGCATAAGGCCATGTGGGCGTTGAAGAAATTGAACCTTGAATGGGATGTAGCTGCCAATCTCTGGGTAAAGCAACTAAATGAACTTGATGAGTTCCGATTCCATGCGTACTCCAGTTTGTCATTGTATAAGGACAAAATGAAATACCTACATGATAAGTATATCCGGAACAAAGAATTCAAAGAAAGTGACTTGGTTCTTCTATTCAACTCTCGGTTACGGATGTTTCCGGGAAAGCTAAAGTCAAAGTGGAGTGGTCCATTTGAAGTGGTATAGTGACTCCTTTTGGTGCTCTATATTTGAAAAACGAGAATGGTGAGATCTTTAGAGTTAATGGGAATTGAGTGAAGACCTACCTTGGCAAGACTTATGACTGCCACGTTGTGGTGTTGATCCATTTCAAATGAGTGCTGGTTACACGCATCGTGCCGCGACGTTAAATCAGGCGCTTCTTGGGAGGCAATCCATGTGTTTTTCTTTATTTTGGTTTTCTTCTTAGATTAGGCATTGTTCTGGACTAACTGGTTATGAAGGGTATGTAGTAATTGGTTATGCAGTGCAGGAAATTGACAAGGAAAAATTTGGCTAAGTGATGAAATTTTGCGGACCGCGTCAGAAATTATGCTGATTGCGCAAGCATTTCGCGGTCGCACACTTTTGTGCGCGGTTGCGCAGCTAGATATTGGAAATTACAAACTCTCTGAAGTTTTTACTATTAAAATCACTTAAGGATTTGCGGCCGCGGTCAGAATTACGCGGACCACACAAGTTGTGTGGCCGCAGTCACTTTTTCACGGACCGCGTCAAAGAAGCAACTCCTAAGCTACAAGAGGTAAAGAGTGCGAACCACGTCAAAATTTTATGGCCTCACTCTATAAGTTGGTGAGTCACTGGGGGTTAGAGTATAAATAGTACTTTTGAGAGCTATTCACACTTTACGAACTATTACTTCTCAAACAACCCAAAAGCACTTTTCACGTTTTCTTGCTTTCAATCTCATTCCATTTTCATCAAGTGTTGATTTCATACTACTATTTACTACTGCTATGTTCATTTCAATGCATTAATTTCTTCTTTTTATTTTCTTTCTCTTTATTTTAATTTTTCATTTTAGTTAGGGTTAGATTCATGCCAAAATTTTAAAATGATGCTTAATCCTTGTTTAGAAACATATGGGTACTGTTTGAATGAATAATGGGGGATGGGGTTAGTAGCTTTGCATGCTTAATAGCCATAAATCTTGTATCATTATTTAAAACTGTAGTATTAGGTGTTCATAAGTGCTGAATTGGTTTGAATTTCGCGGCCGCACACACTTTTGTGCGGTCCGCGACAGGGTATGCGGCCACGTACAAAAGTGTGCGGTCCGCGATACCCTAGTTTCAAGGGACTGTTAATTGCTTAGATTTCATGGCCGCACTCAATTTTGCGTGGTCTACGATAGATGTTTCGCGCACGCAGCCAAGATTGTGCGATTCGCGTAGTTGAACTTCATAGACCCAGTAAATTTTGTATGCGGCCGCACCTAAAATTGTGCGGTGTGTAATGGGTGCTACGCGGCCGCATTCAATTTTGTGCGGTCCGTGGTTGATAAACTTTAGATAAACAGTAGTCTGAGCATGGTCTCTTTGCGGTTGCACTCACATATCTGCGGTCCGCGATGGGACGTCTGCGACCGCACTCACTTTTGTGCGGTCCGTTGTGCCTTGTTATGAGAAGCACTGATTTCTTTTTAACTGTAATTATTTACCACATGTTGAACCCCAATTCTAACTGACTTTCACTACTTGTGTGTGCAGAAAATGGTGCGGTCACGTGGTTGAGGTGATACTTCTAAGGAGGGGGGATCCTCCCGAGGATGGGGTCGAGGAAAAACTAGCATGGGATTATCAGCCCAAGGAGTCATAAGCAAAAAGACTACACTCACTAGACCACCTGTAAACACCTCAGACTCAAGTGAATACCTCTTATCCCGGGAAACGTCTGAGGGGGATTGTGTCCAAGCACAATCGGGAACACAATCACAACAATTCCCCAGTCGCCTCCACCTAGTCAATGAACCTACGTCGTCCTCTAATTTCTATAGACTCGGAGGGAGGTAGCCAAGCATCTGAACCCTCTCCCCCACCTGCTACAACAATTTACCTAGTCAACTTGGATGATGATGATGATAAGGTACCGGATAATGGGAGAGGGGGTGACACAATTGTGAGTGGCTTGGCTAGGTCAAGGATACCAGAGGTGTGGGCCAATCGATTTGTGAGCGAGAAGACATATGCCAAATTCCAGGAATTATGGCCCCAAAGGTCGCTCACTCTTGAGCAATAATTCATAGCCAAAGACCTAACCCCGCACAATCCAAATGTCCTAAAGCAGTTTGAGGAGAGAAAATGATTGAAATATTTCACCGGACGGGTGGTACATGCCAATGAATACCTCGTCAAGGAATTTTATGCAAATGTTGCCCACGTCAAAAATGGTACCAAGATGAAGAAGGTCCGAGATTTGAAAATCAAGTTTGATGGCCATACGCTTAAGGGTTATGCAGGATTTGAGGAGGTTGAGGCAGTGCAGTACCTGGAGAAGCTAGCCTTGGGTGAAGCAGCTCGCCCATGGCTAGCTGAGATTCTTGCTATTCTTGGAAAAACACATGCATGGCTCACAACTAGCGTTCCAATAGTCAGAGACACCCTTCAATTTGAATCCAAAGGGTGGAAAACATTCGTGCGCAACCGGCTTGATCCTTGCCAGCATGAAAATGTCCTCCCACTCATCCAGGCAGTTTTGGTATCTTCCATCATGGCAGGCTACCCGACCAATGTAGGGAACCTGATGTCCTACCACATCTCCAAGGCGGTTGTCAAAGAAGAAAGATCATATCCCTTCCCCAACTTCCTGACAGAGTATTTCCAAGACAAAGGGATAGCAAAGAGGAACTTTGATGTGAAGGTGAAGGCTAAAAAGCCTTTCTCATGGTATCACCTCGAAGGAGCAGACAACTCTTAAGCCAAGGTTAAAGCCACTAGCTCCCTCGGACAGTCTGAAGGTCCAAGGGTAGTGGCCACCAGGTCATAGCCTTCCACAGGAGCCGATTCTTCTACTGGAGCAGCTACCATGCCTCCTCGATCCTCCGGGCTTTCCGATGCCATTGTCAGTGCCATCATCTTCTACATGCCCTCAGACTGCACTGCGGGTCATAGTCATTATCTAGTCTCAACAACTGGATGCAGGCAGCTACCACAAAGCTGATTGACATATCAAGTGCAGCGGCATCACAGTCTTCACTCCCACCACAACTTCAGTTACCTCCATCAGTAAAGGACTCCTTGAAGATAATTTTGGACAACCAGAAGAAGATTCTAGATGACCAGAAGAAGATTCAGGAGACCATTGATGCACATGGTAAGGTTATCAAGGATTTGGGAAATCAGCTGAAGAAGATGCGGAAGACTTAGGTATCTAGGAGTAAGTGGAGAAGTTGAGCAATGATGTAGAGAAAACATCCTCTATTGGAGATATCCCAATGGACCTTCTCATAGAGGAAACAGCCCCAGAAGCACATGCAGTAGAACATGAGGTACCAGAGGTAGAAGCCGGCTAGTCTGAGGAGTCGGTTGTCACTGCACATACTGCTGAGGAGTTGATCTAGATGCTAAGCAACCATGTAGTCCCCCAGTCAGAGGATATGGAGATCCTGCTAGAAGGCACAGAGGGTGCTGATGAGCCTATGCAGTATGAGCGCCCTACTCATGTTCATGACGTGATGCAGGCAGAGACCACATAGGGAGTTCTCTTTACTCTCTACCCCTTTTTCCTGTTCTTATTTTGTTAGTAGCATTGAGGAAAATGCTATTTTTTATTTGGGGGGGGGGGGGGTCCATTTGGATCTGATGACATTTGGTATGTAATAACCATTATACTATTTTTCTTTATCTTTAGTTTCACTTTTGGTATGTATATAATTTTACCATTCGGTGTGTATATTCATTTCCGTTATGTATATATTCGTTTTACTCCATGTTGTACATATTCTGTTTACTTTCTATAGTTTACTTCATAACTTCTTTCGTTGTTTTTCCTTAGTGTAGCATAGCTTCTTATTTCCTTTATTAGCTTCTTTTTACGTTTTGTGTTAACAATAAGCCTTGGTTTTCTTAATGCCACGGTTCTTTCCAAAGGTGAATATTGTGTGAATCGGGTGGCTCTTCCCAATGATGGATGGCGTGATAACCTTCTGAAGGGATTGAGTCCGTTTTCTTTTTGTTTTGGTATATATAGTAGTAATGAATAAAAGTGTCTCAAGCAGATTCTCTTGGTACTAACAAATTTACCTTCGACTTGATGGTTAGAAAAAAGTTGATCGGCAAAGAATAACTCTAGTTGTGACCTTTAGACTCTTGTGTTGACTAAAACAATCATTGAGTGTTTTCTTTGAGCCATTTGTGATTTTCAATCTTAGATATGGTTGTTGTGGGCTCTCGACTCTGTTCTCTTTAACAATACAGCAGTGTGAGAGGTGAGGTATTGAATTGCAAGTCCAAGTTTCGTGCCAATAAGTCTAGAACTTGCCCTGAATGTTTGTCTAGGCAAAATTCTGAGTGTAACTCGACTTGAGAAATGATTGTAGGTTCTCCTTGATCCAATTTGAAACTTGAAAGCTTTTGTAGCCTACCAATGTGATATCCCTAGTCAACCCCTTTGATCCTAAGCCTTTTTCATTTAATAACCACGTTACAAGCCTTTATCCATTTTATAATGACCCTCTCTTGGCACCCGATCTTTCCTTAGCATTCTTGATACAATTGGCAAAAGCATATGTTGGGGTAGAGACGAGGAAATTGAAAGTGATAAAAGGTACAAAGAAGAAAAATAAATGAAGAAAAGGAAAGGCAAGGAAAAGAGAGAAAGGCCAAAAAGAAATATGTCAAAAAAAAAAAAAGTGAAAGTTGAAGGGATTGAAATAAAGCAATGATAAAAGGCATGAAGTTATTAGAAAAAGAGAAAAATGATTGTCATGATCAAGAAATGGTGACATTACGCCTCTCTAAGTTCCCCTAAGGAAGAAGAAAATGACTCAAAGAGTAAAGAAAGCATGAGCCGAAATGAGAAAATGGAGTGCTTAAGGGAAGATGAAACCATCATATGCCGATAAGTCCTACTTTGATCCAAATTCCTTCATTACATTCCCGTAAAAGCCTATATGATTTCAAGTTGTGTGAGCTTACATTAGTGGTTATTTACATAGGGTCAAGATTATGGTACTTAGAGTCGGACTTGTAGCATTCTTTTGAGAGAGATGAGTGCACTTCTTTACAATCATTGTTTTGAGTGTTACATTCTAAAGTGAGAATTGCTCATGGAGAGTAGAGGAGGAGGAGTTTGGGTTCCACAATGACCTACGTGTCAGATTGAGCTTTCTTGATGAATTGAGTCAACACTTGATGCTCTAGTGTCACAACAGAACTATGGTACTTAAAAGGTCATAACATGGTGTTGTTGATAACTCATTTGTGTTGAGGGTAATTGTTAGTCCCAATTGATGCTTGATTGATTCACCGTAGGCCAGCTGAAATATCCATTTTTCTTATGGAGGTGGGAATTACCTTATTTGCTTGAGGACAAGCAAAATCTTAAGTTTGGGGGAGTTGATAAGTAGGGATTTTAACCTATTATTTACTCTCTTTTACTTGTGTTTTAGGCCAAAAATGCTTGAAGGTATTCCCGGAAACTAATTAAAATATGCTTGCTTGCGGGAATTGTTCAAAATGAGCCAAAGGAGCCATAATTCAGTCGCAAAGGAGTCAAAAGTTGAACAAACACCAATGCTGGGAAAACACCTCTGAAGCGCGTACCGCACAAATATTGTGCGGCCAAGAAATCCACGACGCTGCCACGATCAGAACTACACAGTCCGCGATAGAGAGATATAGAGAAACTGATTTTTGGGCTACTTGATGAGCGCGGACCGCACCAGAAATGTGGGGCTACGAAAGTACCTGTGCAGCCGCAATTGGAATTACGCGGACCGCGATGCCTGAGGTTCAGAGAGTTCACAACTTGAGAAAAAGAAAGAAGTGTGGTCCGCATCAGAACTGTGCGGCTCCGATAGTCCCTTGTGCGACCGCAATTGAAATGATGCGGTCCGCGAAACTCAGCTCAACCAAGATCCAAAATTGAAGAACGTGGATCGCGATCATAATTATGCGGCCGCGAAAGCAAGAGTGCGGCCGCACTATAAATTATGAGGCGACACAATCTATGCAGTAGTATTTTTGTCAGAAAATTTCAGCTTAGTATAAATAGAACTTTTTGTCATTTTTAGGTTATGTTATATATTGTAGGATCAACTGAGACGACTGGATTTTCTATTTTTGGAAATTTTGTACTAGATTCAACTTTTAACATTAGGTTTTCATTCCTTGATCATGTATTACGGATTTTTTTTCTTTTCATGTCCAATTTCTGTTATTTCCATCAGTAGCTATATCCAAATCTAGGGTTGTGAACCAACCCTAGTGTGGGTTTATAATGAATGCTGAATTTTATGGCTTGAATGTGTATGGGTTAGTGATATTTAGCCTAGTTCTTGCTAGAATCATAGAATTAGTTGTTGCAAATATTGATTCATGCCTTTATGAATTACTCTCTAATTGAGAAAGATGGACTAAGTCTAGAAAAACTAGGCTAACAAGGAATTGATAGCCCCAATTAAAGGGTTAAACCTAGAGATAATAATATCCGACTTGAGATAATATCACTTGAATTGCATGAATACCCATTTGGACTTGAGAAAGCCAAATTGGGCAAAATCACTCAAACTACCGATAGGTATAGAGTGAGTACCAGGGTGTGATAGCTATATTATGACCCTAACTAATCAAGTTTGCCCTAGATTCTTGCTACCCGTTAGATATCAACCTAGTTTGAAGTCACTACCCTAGTATCTTTAAACACTTGAAAACCAACAACAAAAATATTGTCCTTGGTTTCAATTATTGCATACAATAGAGTAAAGTTAGAACAAGAAATCAAATCCAAATGTTTGGAAGTCTTATTAGAAACAAAACCCACATCTAGCTTAGATATAAACCTAATTCCAAACAAATTAACTCCCCGTGGATTCGATCTCGACCTAGTTGGGTTTAAACTGCATCGACCACCCTCACTACTCAATAGTAGTGTATGCTTGGACCCAATCAAGCATCAACTATAAAATATGATAAAATACAACATCTGTCTGGAATACAAATTAGACAGGAGAATGTAAATAACCCTAATGGACACTCTATGTGCTGCGGACTCACAACATGGGAATCAGCTCACCTAAGTCCACGCAATAGTCGCGCCTCTGCATCTAATTATTGGGTATTTTACCAATTTATCTCGTCTTTAATCCAAGACTTTTGCTAGGTTTGATTGATAATCATATTTTTAATGTTATTTAATTCTATTTTATAGATTTTATGTGATTTAGAAGTGGTGAAGAAACCATGTGAAAACGAGTCAAAAAGGAGCTAAAATGCAAACATGAATACTGCTCAGTGAATTACCTTTCGCGTTTAGACGCGAACGCAAAAAATCAGGACAACAAACCATCGCAAACACGAAGTGATATACGTGAACGTGAAGCTGGAGGAAGCAAACCTTCGCGAACGCGAAGAGACAATCGCGAACGCGATGATGAAGGAAACAAACCTTCGCAAATATGAAGGTATAATCGTGAACACGAAGAACAATTGGGCGGAAAAACTGGGGTTGTTCTAGCGCTGTTGACGTCACAATTCACCATTAAAAAGTAAATGGACGCAGTCACATACAATATAATTTACCCAACTATGAGTTGAGATCGAATCCCATGGAGAACAATATGTAGGCGATAAGACGTGCAAGGGAATTATCACTTATTATGCTAAGCCAAACACTTCAAATGGTTTTGAGAAAATATTATAACTACTTGCAAGATGTAAACTAACCTAAAAAGAAAGTAAAATAATCAATGGCTACAAGTATGGATGCAAGGAAAATTACACTCAAGTAACGATCCAATGTAATTCGCGATTTTACAAATTTGAGTGAGTTTAAGTTAACTAGCCGATGGTAATATTTATGTATTAGCTTCTTCCAAATACTAACAAGACTTCCTAATAGAATTATCCCTAAAACAATTAAGAGATTAAGCACATCAGAATATGCATACACGTAGTTCAATCATGTCATGCCCCGAACATGGGGGCGAGACCGGCACCTGGTGCCTCACCTATCCTTGCGTACCAACTTGCGACTAAGGGACTCTAAACATGTGATGTCATGCTTTGTCCATGGGCCAAGTTGCAAGATAACTACGAATGTTAACTAAGTATCAATTTAAAGCTGGGACGACAAGACCCTCATAATTATAGCTGCTGACAAACCAACCAAATATACATACAAGGTCTACAAGACCAACATATTGCACTAACTGACAGGATATGTCTATAAGCCTCTACTGATGGATATATTATGATCGGAATAGCTTCTCGACCTACTCATAACATGTATACATATATATATAATATGTACACAAGGTTGTACACCCAGCAACTCCGAAAGGAATGGAGCTTACCGATCAAGCTGAACTCGAGCAACACTTAATAAGGAGGCCTACCTGTCTTTCTGTATGAACCTACACGCATGAAATGCAGTTCCCCAAGAAAAGGGACGTCAGTACGAAATAATCTACCGAGTATGTAAGGTAGTTTATTGAAAGCTGAAACTGAACTGATAATATAATAACTACAAGTAGCTAGAAGTCAAAGATAATCTGAAGATATGCTTACATGCTTGATACTGACTCAAATCTCTCAATATAGTAAGTAAAATAGTTTTCTGTCCCTATAAGGCTCGGTCTATATATATATAATTACTCTGCCGTAGTGGCTCGCTCATAGGCGTTCGACCATACTAGGCTCTGTATCTCAACCAACTAAGCTCGCTCATAGGCGCTCGACTACAGTAGGCTCGGTATATAACTTACCATTTGATCAGAGGTTTCCCAATAGGGGCCTGCCCATCGATTATAGCTCGATGGTAATGAAAATAATGTAATACTGTACATATAGACTCCCTGCTCTCTTGACTGGAAAAAGGAAATACTCAATTGCATGGCACATACTGTCAAGATCTTTGTTCTTTTATTCTCTTGATTTCCAACAAGTTATTTGAATATTATAGGAATCTTTATCAACATGTAAAGCAGAGGGTTTTCACGTACTCACATAGAATTTAATACCCTAAAAGTGATCATCATGTCACCTTCCAGTTCTAGCCGGAGATCGTAATTACTGGTAGGCATATTTTACTTAGAAGACTAGTACAATAGAGATTTGAGAATGTACTGCGATGATTGGATTAGTAAATGAATTTGAATTACTGTAAGAAGTAAAGCTGCATAAGATACTATACCATTATTCTAACAACTATATCAAATGTTAGGGGCATCCTAAAATGGAAACTGTATCACATGAGATAAAAATGACATATATCATTTTTCTTCATTTGCAAGAATACTCATTCTGCATTACACCTTTTTAACAGCACACTAGACTATTTGTTTTAAAAACCATACAAAAAGTAGATATAGGAAACATGGATAATACTTATCAAGCACACGGCAACTAGGAAAAATATACGTAAATTTCGGAACATGAATTTTTCGTTATGAATCGTTATCGACTTGTGTAATTACGAGATCATGCGAAAATGAAGGAAGGGCTTAGCCTTAACATACCTGGAGTAGGGAAAAATTCGTATGATATTTTTGGATATGGGTGCACCGTACTCCTTTAGAACAGCAAAATTTTACGCTGCTATGATGTTAAGAAACCTTGCTGGAATTTTCATGAAATCTCGTTGAATTCATGCTGCAGGCGTTGGAATTATTTCTGTTTTTATCTTTGAATTCATACTGCTATCTTTGGAATTGTTTATGTATTGATTCAACCATAAGTTCTTGATTTTGATAACCTTTTTACTAAGCGGGGA
>ML461959.1:131767-156217 GCA_005239535.1 Nicotiana rustica
ATCAAGAGTCACCCTTATATAAAATCTTAGGAAGCCACATTAAAGCTTATCCAAAACTATTATTAATTGATCACTAATCTTTTGATTAACTTGATAATCTCCACTATCAAATAATTAACCAATTACCCACATAATTAAGAATTATTTCAATTTACTTAAATTACTACTCACTTTTAATACACTTTATACACCTTACTATTATGGCCATGTGGTACCTTGTACGACACTAGTCCACAAATACCGGGTATTTTAGCTCGGGCCGTATTTTATCCTAAAATGTTAAACTTGGACGAAAATTCATCTTTTTTTTTCTTACTTGCTTCCCTTCTCACCTTTACGAATTTACTCAGCATTTGTTTGAATTTGCATAATGCTTATAATTTTAAAATAACCTCATTCCCGAACTTCCATTAATTTTTTTATGGCGTACTTTCACATACGAAATATGGGGTGTAACATCATTCCCCTTATTGGAATATTCGTCCTCGAATGTTGACTGATGCACTTGTCATTTTCATAACTTATGGCTCTTGTGAATAACTTAATAATCTCATTTCTATTTAGGCAATTGTTCTGTGAATAAATCCAAAGGTTAGGGCATTCCCCCCTTTAGGCCTCTTGTTCACGCCACGACTTGTGGTCGGAATCCTTCCAATCTCGTAATTGTTACTACCTTCTTTCATGCAGCTTGTACGATTATGACCGTGTAAGTGTGCCTATGCGACTCTTCTCTCCTTTTTCCTCCAGCTTTTATCCAATCTCCAGGTTTTACTTTGTGAACATATATAGGGCATTTATAGGTATACTGAAGTTCTTCACTCGGTACTTTGTTGAAATTACGAATATTGCTATACCTTACTTATTTCATAGACTCGTTTATCCGTTCATATGACTGTGCTGCATCAAGGTAGGTCATACTATATCATAATTCCTATTTCAATTTATTGCTACTGAGGTATGCTACTAACTCCAGGTTACTTTTGTTGCTTATGGTACAAGTATAAATCGCAGTCCTTTAATGCTTCTTCGTTACGTTCATCTTAAGAATGATGGCCTAGTCTCATGTCATACTTGTATCCGTTTTTTGTTGATTCACGTCAATGTTGATCTACGATCCACCACTTGAAGACTTGAACTTCTTACGTAATACCTTGCCACTAGGGCCAACGTTCATCGGGGACATCCGGAGTAATTAGGTTGATCTATCTAGGGGTGATACTATACTTCCAGAACCATACTTTATAGCGTCCCAATGTGACTCACCTTATATGGGTATTTTAGTCCCTTATGATTCCTGAAATCCTCTTCAAGTCATTACTCAATGGAAGGCCAAACGTCATCCTTTACCTATCACAATCACACCCTCTTTCTACTACTAGTGTAGCATTCCATTTTTCCGAAATGCTACGAGTCTTAGACTCCTTTGAGTTTGTTCAGGATATACTGCGCTTTCTATAACATAGAGGAACCATCAGCTCCCTTGTTTTCTCAGGGTTAATTTCTGAGGACTTATACATTTCCTGTCAAACTCCTCACTCCCCCTTTATTTTCCTTACTCATGTCTTCATAAATCATGTCGCTTTACCGTACTTTATCTTGCGAGCGATTTCCTCATGCTTTTTTGGGACACCAAGCGAGACATCATATCGTCTCTAACTCTTCCTTTACTCTCTAATTAGACCTTTCGGTACTTAAAAACCATAGGCTAAAAGGTATGCCACTGACGAGGCTGCTATCGTTCCTGGATACTAAATCCCCGTGTTTCTAGCCTTGATCCGCATTGTGGACTATACACAACCCTCTGCATTTGAGTATCTTGTATGTTGTTCCCCTTTACTTACCTTTCTTACCTTAAAATCTTGCACTGTATCTTCTATCTCTTTTATGACCTCCCTTCCACATAGGTGGAATTCACATCCACAACTTGAACTTCTATTATAATACTTACACCTTTTTACATGATTCGTGGAGAGCATTATACTGACTTCTTATGAGGCCGATATTCTCTAACTGGACCTCTGATATTAAGAGTGACTCTGCAGTGTTCTCAATCACTACATCCATAATTTTTTGGATTCAATAATCACACTCATGATTTACTTAGTTAATGTAACTCTTTAGTTTCTTTTTTCCTCTGATCAACCTTTAGGTAGGCTTAAGCTATCTTCCAATCTATGGCTCATGGTGTTAGTTATTACTTTTAGCCTTTCATTGCGCTATGGAATATCCATGATATAATCCTTTAGCAATTCAATCATTTGTCTATAATCTGGGCTCAGTTCTTTCTTTTAACGTATACCAGAACCTTCTATGGCTATATATGTTGTATGTATAAAACTCAGAACCCTTAAGTGCGTTCATACCAACTCTGGATCATTGATCGTGTAATTCCTTTCGTTCCATCTTAGCTTTCTTTAAATGTAAGCTATTAATTTTCCTGGTCTTTCTGCCCCCTTGTTGCGTCCATACTTAGCTTATTTTAGTGCCTACATATATTGAAATTCCATACAAACCATGTGATCTTGAATATCACTTCTGATTTTACTCCATGCTCTTTATCCACGGTGGGTGCCACTTTCTTAGAGAGTGCACAAAATCTTGTTTTGAGATTATTGTCACACGACCATTTCCTCTTTAGGTCGTTGTACTTAGGTTGAAGCCTTCTTCCTTATTTCCTCAGCTAGTCCTTCGTCGTAATACTTAGAGAAGATCTTCTGACTCTTGTAATGTTGTGACCCTATTACATTGTATACTCGACGGACCTTCTTATGTCCTTCCTTTCCTATACTTATTTGTATTTACTTAGCTCCATGCCTTGTGCTTGTAGGGTTGCTTCTGAAATGATATTCTGACTGTCTTCCCAGTGGCACTCTCTTTTATTCCCGTAACACTCATACGGTACCTTTAACTACACCAACTCTTATCTGAATATATCTCAAGTATTGTAATGACATTACTGCAAGGCTCAATTCTCCATGTTGGAGTTTACTATATTTATCTTGCACGATCTACTAATTTGTTTGTATCCTCTTATCTAGCTATAACTAGGCTCTTCCTGAATCAATTACTAACCACTCATTGGCCCACTCTCATATCAATATTTCGTGTAATCCTCCTTGGGTTATTTTTTTGTCTTAACTTACCTCACGTACTGGCTCCTTATCTAACAATAACGTCCTCGGTAGGAATTGTTACTTCCCTTTTTTTGGACGTCTTGCTTACATAACATTCTGGAATCATAGCGTATTTGTAACATTTGGATAAGTGCAATCTCATCCCTTTCTTATTTTTATTGCATTCTTTCTTTATCATTCCATATTCCCACCCTTTAGGGGGTAATAAGACTTGGAGCTATGACGACCTGCCTATATATGTTTTTCCTCTTCATATTTGGCATCCTTTCACACCATTAATGACCCTTACACGCATTGCGGTAATCCTTCTGTACCAAGGATAACAAAATTCATCACTCGTGATGGTGACACTTAGTATAACTGCCACATACTGCTTGCTTTAGGGAAGCGTTTCCCTAAATGGCCATTTTCTAAATTCATTATGGATCTTCTTCTATTGTTCATTCTATTATTCCCGGAATGCAATCTGAAATTCTCATGATGCTGAATATCATCAAATCACTCAGTTCCTAATTCACGTTTAGCTTATCTTGTTCACCAGTCCATACTGATTTCTATTACTCTAGGGTCTAACTTTTCCTTCCGGCCATCACGTTAGAGTCACGAACTTATTTCTCGAAATGAGGATATGACTTTATGTCCTATACTCTTTTGTTGTCTTAAGGCATATCACCTTTCGTCTCTTCCTTCACCTGACTATGGATTCGGTAATAACGTCATATTTTTGATCTACCGTTGTCGTCCATGTATCACATCTCACTCATAATTCTTCCTTATCTCTCTTCTCATACCTTGCTAATATTCCTGCCTATCCCTTTCTTGTGAAAACTTCAAAAAGACAATCATTCTCTTTTAGCTCTCCTTGCTTCATTCATCGGCTCTTCGGGTTGCTCAATGTCCTTGCTCTATTAGGGACGAGAGTCATACTAAGGTACTATTTATCCCTTCTAGGCTTTTAGTGCATGTCTTCAGAATTTTTTTGATCATGCTAGTATTCATATCTAATTGTAATATTCTTCGGAAATGTCAGCTGATACAAACAATCTATCCATCATTTTGGGTTACTCTAACCCTAGCCGGATCCTGATATTATGTCCTTCTCTTAAACCATATTTGTTAGCTCCCATAGAGCATAAATTAGATCGGTGTGGCCAATTATACATACCTTTGTTACTGTTGAAGGTAACTCAAAATGCTTATATCTCTCTTCCTAAATGTTAAATAAGGATAATCTTCATTAGCTGGGTACCTCCCTCTTTCACCTTACTTCCTTTACTTGTTGGAACTTGTATTTACCTTCTGAATCTCTCATTGTCTTTCACCATAAAGGTGGATAGATATTCTTGCCTTAAGGCTCCATTTCCACAAGCTCACCGAGTTCTTCTAACTAACCTCTTTCACAACCGCATTCAATCCCTTACCAACCATCTTTCTAAATATAGGCATCGCCGTATTATGAATAAGATTGAGTTTAGGAAATTGTGTTCTTACAACTGAGCTCTACCACACGATCTAGAGTAAGAAGAAAGAGTGAGAGTCCTAAATGCCATGTAGCCTCCTGCTTATAATTGTGGTGCACGGCACACCCATAAACAAGACTCTACTAGACACGGCTTGTAGACTCCCTAGGACAGAACTACTCTGATACCACTTTTGTCATGCTCCGAACATAGGGGCTAGACCGGCACCTGGTGCCTCACCTATCCTTACATACCGACTTGCGACTAAGGGACTCTAAACATGTGATGCCATACTTTGTCCATGGGCCACATTGCAAGACAACTGCGAATGTTGACTAAGTATCAATATAAAGCTGGGCCAACAAGGCCGTCATAATTATTGCCGCTGACAAACCAATCAAATATACATACAAGGCCTACAAGCCCAACATATTGCACTAATTGACAGGATATGTCTACAAGCCTTTAATGATTGATATACTGTGCTCGAAAAAGCTTCCCGGCCTACTCATAACATGTATACATATATACAAGATGTACATAAGGTTCTAGACCCGGTCCCTCTGAAAGGCATGGAGCTTACCGATCAAGCTGAACTCGAGCAACACTTAATGAGGAGGCCTACCCGTCTTTCTATCTGAACCTGCACGCATAAAATGCAGCGCCCCCAGCAAAGGGACGTCAGCACGAAATAATGTAACGAGTATGTAAGGAAGTATACTGAAAGCTGAAACTGAACTGATAATATAATAACTGCAAGAAGCTGGAAGTCAAAGATAATCTGAAGATATGCTTACATGCTGATATTGACTCAACTCTCTCAATATAGTAAGTAAAATAGTTATCTGGCCTTATAAGGATCGGTATATGTATATATATATATATATATATATATAACTGCTCTGTCGTAGTAGGCTGGAAAAAGAAAATACTAAATTGCATGGCACATACTGTCAAGATCTTTGTTATTTTATTCTCTTGGTTTCGAACAAGTTATTTGACTACTATAGGAATCTTTATCCATATGTAAAGTAGTGGGTTCTCACGTACTCACATAGCATTTAATACCCTAAAAGTGATCATCATGTCACTTTCCAGTTCTAGGAGGAGATCGTAATTACTGGTAAGCATATTGTACTTAGAAGACTAGTATAATAGAGATTTGTGAAGGTACTACGATGATTGGATTAGTAAATGAATATGAATTACTGAAAGATGTAAAGCTGCATAAGATACTATACCATCATTGGACATCCTTAAATGGAAACTGTATCACATGAGATAAAAATGACCTATATCACTTTTCTTCATTTGCAAAAATACTCATTCTACATTACACCTTCTTAACAGCACACTAGACTATTTGTTCCAAACACCATACAAAAAGTAGATATAGGAAACAGGGATAGTCCTTATCAAGCCCACGACAACAAGGAAAAATATACGTAAATTACGGAACATGAATTTTTCGTTATTCCTCGTTATCAACTTGTACATTACGAGATCATGCAAAAATGAAGGAAGGGCTTAGCCTTAACATACCTGGAGTAGAAAAAATCCGAATAATATTCTTGAAAATGAGTGCACCGTACTCCTTTAGAACATCAAAATTTTACGTTTCTATGATGTTAAGAAACCTCGCTGGAATTTTCAAGAACTGTCGTTGAATTCATGATGTAGGCGTTTGGAATTATTTCTGTTTTTATCTTTGAATTGATGCTGCTATCTTTGGAATGGTTTTTGTATTGATTCAAGCATAAGTTCTTGATCTTTGATATGCTTTTTACTAAGTGGAGGGGGGGCACTTACAGATTAGTTGGCCAAATATTTTTCATTTTTTTGCCACATTTTATGTGAAATCAAAAGTCACCCTTATATTAAATCTTAGGCAGTCACGTTAAACCTTATCCAAAATTATTATTAATTAATCACTAATCTTTTGATTAATTTGATAATCTCCCACTATCCAATAATTAACTAATACCCATATAATTAAGAATTATCTCAATTTAATTAAAATACTACTCACTTTTAATACATTTTATACACCTTACTATTATGGCCATGTGGTACTTTGTACGACACTAGTCCACAAATATCGGGTATTTTAGCTCGGGCCATATTTTATCCCAAAATGTCAAACTTGAACGAAAATTAATCTTTTTTTTACTTACTTGTCTTCTCACCTTTACGAATTTAGTCATCATTTGTTTGAATTACAATAATGCTTATAATTTCAAAATAATTTCATTTCCGAACTTCCATTAAGCGTACTTTCACATACGAAATATGGGGTGTAACAAATCATATCCCTAGGTAGAATCTATAAAGTGATATTTAAAGCCTCAAGTTCTTGTTAATTAATATTTTCCAACCACAAATTATTTTTTCCAAAATTAATTCGAAGTAATATGGGCGAGTCCTAAGGATAGCTAATCCCTTTGGAAACATTAAAGAATAATTATAATTAATGAAACAATAACTCACTTCATAAAAAATAAAATTCATTCAATACATAGGTACAACAAGATACTTAATCCACACTTTAAATATGAATATTTTCATAAACAAGATTCAAGTGTTGGAAAAAATACTACACACTTAAATATACAATACACAATAAGAAATGAAGAAATGAACATAAATGGATAAGAAATTCTTAACCAAAGGTTTTAAATCTTTAAGACCCAAGTGTGTGTGCAAGAACCCTAGCTCCAACACTTTTGTTTTCTATTTAAGAGACTGAAAATAAGCCAAAGATAATCTGGGTCGTGTATTAAATGGTTTGGGGTAAAAAACGTGAAACTCCATAATGGCCCAATTTTTACGCCAAATTTTTCTTCGCGTTCGCGAATATTTGTTTCCTTCATCATCGCGATCGCGATTGTCTCTTTGCGTTCGCGAATATTTGTTTCCTCCAGCTTCACGTTCGTGTATAGCACTTCGCATTCGCGAAGGTTTGTTGTCCTGAAGTTCTGTGTTCGCATCTAACCCTTCGCGTTCCCGAAGGGTAATTCACTGGGCAGTATTCCTGTTTGCATTCTAGCTCCTTTTTGACTCATTTGCACATGATTTCTTCACCATCATTTCTAAATCAAATAAAAGTGTAAAATAGAAGTATATGATATTAAACACACGATTTTATCAATCAAACATAGCAAAAATCTAAGATTAAAGACGATATAAGTTGGTAATATACCCACTTATCAAACCCCCAAAGTTAAACTATTGCTTGTCCTCAAGCAATTCAACAAATAAGAACATCCTTTAATAAAATCATCAATTTAGCTTAATGACTTACCAAACATCATTTCAAGTCAAAAAGGTTCACATTTAACACAATCTAGTAACTTTGGTTGGTACCAGCAATTAATCCAAAGCATATGAATAGCCGACAACTTCTCACAAATATCTTTTTAATTCAAGTTCTCAAACACCACATTAATCAAAGTAGCAACAAAGTCATGACACTAAAGCTTCAAAATTTGCCTCATTATCACAAATAATTTTCTTTTGTTCATTCCTCCCGTATGGAAATTGGATTAAGTTCACAACTCAAATTTTCATGTGCCCTCAAACTTAAGAGAGAATCTCAACTTATAAATTGCAATTTAAACGGATATCAAATTGAAAGAATTAACTCTCTCTCACACAAAGATATTCAAATGCACAAAAGTAGTGCCATAGACTTGCCATTCATGTATTTCTCCACTAATGTAGTCACACTTGGTTCAAAATCAAGTAGGACTTAAAGGGTTGTAATGTAGCTTTTTGACTAAGGTAGGGCACAATTTGGATAAAGGGTGACTCAAAATATCCCCAAGCACTACAATTTGAAACAATTAAAGCACACTTTCTTCAAAAAAAAATTCCATTTTTTCTTCACTTTTCATTCCACACCTAATCTTCCCTTTATGCACAACTCCTTATTTTTCGTTCCTTTTTCTTCTTTCTTAATTTTTTTAATTACCTTTCATCTTTTAAGCATCTTCCACATCACAACTTTTCCAACCTTCACCCCCAAACTTAGGCTTTTAGCCTTTCTTTACACTTTCAAAGCACATAGGGAGGTAGGGTGCCAAAATATATATCAGTAAAGAACGAAGGGTTAAAGCTTGTAACATGGTTGCCAAAGAAAAGTTATAAAGTCTCAAAAGGGGTTGACTAGGGAGAATATGCAAGGTAGGAAATTTAAGGCACTATAACGGTCCAAGGAAGGCCTAACATCATTTTTCAAACCAAGTTAGTCTAGGATTTTGCCTTGAAGCACACTCCGGGCAAGTTCTAGACTATAAATAATGCGAAAGAACTCACAAAAAATCTCACCACATATGGCACATGCAAACTCGAGTGATATATAAATCCAAAATCCAATTAAAACCAATGAACCCAAAGAAAATCATATATAGCCTAAAAGACTATTTAATGAATCAAAAAGACTAAAATAGAACCTAAAATTCATAACAAGTATTATCACTTCAATTATTTTTTATTTTAAAAATCAAAAAACTTCATATGCCAAGGTGTAAATCATGTTGGTACCAAACAAGCCACACACGTAGGTTTATGGATAAAAGATCACACCTAATAACCAACTTATTCACTACTAGCTACCAAAATAACTAAAAAAATATTTACCTAAAAAAAATTTTAAACAAGACAATCCCTTAAGAAAGTTGTCACGCCATCTGTCATAGGGAAAATTCACCCGGTTCGGCACAAATTATTTCCTTGGAAAATAACCATGGCATAAAGGAAAATCAAGAATTTTAATTAATTCTACTATAGGTAAATAAAGTATCAAAATAAGAAAATAATAATAAAAAAAGTAATGCTAACATGCGAGAATTATACTTCAAATTATCAATAATAAACTATAACGTGAACCAATCTACAAAAGTTGTCAAAAAAATAATCATGCTCCAACTACATCATCACATGTAAATGAATCACCCCCAACCTAAAATGTTGCACTGTTCTCGATGCAACTAAAAAAAAAAGATAAAATGAAGGAGTTGATCCCTAAAATTGCATCACTCGGAGCTGGAGGTGGAGGGACATTTTGAGCTCCTCCTCGTAATCATCATCATTAGAGTTGTTTGAACTGCAAAACGACCTCAACTTATCCATCATCTTGTTCAGGAATTTGTTCTTTTTATTTCGTGCTCCCTGAACTTTCTCTGCGGCTTTTCAATCTTCCCTTGCCGGCTGGTCATATTTTCGAACCTGTTGTTCATGGACTCCATCTTTCCCATTATTGCTTTTTTGTATTTGACCACGTCATCAAGGAATGGTGGGGTAGTAGTGCCACTACATGTGCTATTTCTAGGTGGGTCAGTAGGAAGGCCAGTTATAAGCTGCCTAATGTGTGCATCTACTACATGTATCTGACTAGATAGGTGACGCATAGTGTGAAGTCTGGACTGGAGTGGTCCCATGGGGTCAAATGACCATGGTGCAGGTGCAAAGGATCCAGCGGGATCAGTGGTGGCCTCAGAGAACTGCCCAAATAATAACATCAATTCTCTTATTTTTCTACTTGTCACTAGGTCCCCTTTTTAGCATTGGGTGGATCATTGGCTTTCCCGGACCTTTCTCAACATCATTTGGATTTTTTAACACCCCAACATCATAGCATATCTGAGTGATCAAGGATGGAAAGAATAGACTGTTGGACCTCCCATGGGTGGCTTCCTCGATTTCTCTAACAATGTACCCCCTACGTTCATGGGTAGCGCATCCATGATAGCAGAAATTATCAGTTCCCTCTCTGGTGTCACATCACTGTCATTTGTAAAGGGCAAGACTATTGCGTAGATAATAGAGAGCCGCGTCTTTGGCTCAGTAGAGAAGTCATGATAATCAACTTCCTTGCGCACTTTCAACCACTTCGGGGTCACCCTGTCATGCAATTTGTCCACCAACCATCGGTTTCCTCCTTCTTTTGTTCTGTCTCTGTAAACCTCATTATTGGCATTGGGAAGACCATAAAGTTTGTTGATCACCTCAGGGCTGAAATTGATTTGCACACCCCGCACAGTAGTAATTAAGGTTCCTTGGAAGTCGGTCCTCAAGGCGTTTGCATAAAATTCCACTACTACTGTGTGGTTGGCATCATTTGGTTGATCGGCAAAACAAATACACCTGCTTTCGACTAATCTTGTGCAGAAGCCCGGCATTTTAGATTCAACCTTTTCCATGTTAATTCCTATTTCCCTGACAATTGTTTTTGAAAAGAGTTCGTCATATTTCCATTTACATTATAGATAAAAACTGGTCATGATCAAAGGGTTCCGCTTGTTCATCTTCGGGGACATGTTCTTGTTCAATTTCATTGTGTTTCGGATCCATTGTATGCCCAAAGTACCTACAAAATAGACCAACAATGTTAAAAGCTCATATAGACACTTAAAACAATGTATTAGGAATTATTTAGGCCAAAGAAATAGGTCAAAAAGGTTCCGGCCAGACCTATGCAAAGCTACTATTTTTTGCCATTTTAGTTACTGCTAGATTTTGCTCTTCACGTTTGCGTAAGGCCTATCACGTTCGCGAAGAGCAAAAAAGTTTAGTTTATAATTAGACCTTTGTGTTCGCAAATAGACCACCGCATTCGTGAAGTTAAAAAAGAATTTGCCCGGAATTAGACCATCACGTTCACTAGCAGACCATTGCGTTCGTGAAGGTAATCTTCATCGCCCAGACCTATTTTTCTTTCATGCATTTTTTCAAACAGTTGGGGTGCCTTATTTTCCTTGTTCATTTTTAGGCTATTGTAGCACAGATCTTGCCCGAATTTCTTCAATAAAGATACACGCACGCTCAACCAACCTCATCCTGCAAGCAACAAGCAATTTCACACATAGGGTTAACATTTAAGACTCAAACTTTTGAACCCTAAGCACAAACAACCATGGCTGCTCTACTACTGTTTCACACCAAGAAAGGGAAGAAAGAGTTAAGAGACAAGAGAGGAAATTACATACTTTGAGAATGGCGAGGGAGAATCGTAATGGACATGGAAATTATGGAGAATTTGATTTTTCGGGGGTTAAGGACGAGGGATAAACAGTTCTTCAGCAAGGAGAGAGATAAAACGTTGATTCCCAATGTTCTAATATTTTAACCTTACTTGAGGTTCGCGTTTGCGTGGTACCAACCACCTTCGCAAAGGGTTAAAGCTGGCCGACAGTCGCGAATGCGACATTGTTACCGCGAACGCGTAGGCTTAAAATCTTATTACCATTCACGATCGCGAGGGTCCATCGCGAACGCTATGAATGCTTTTGCAATTTCCAGCAGCTACTAGTTTTTGGCTCTCCGCTCACCCCGACCTGACGTATATGCACCTGCATAAAATGTGCAGCAAGTGTAGCACGTGTGCGTAAAACAATGTGTATCCAGTAAGTATCTAGAATAATATCGAAGAAGTGGTGACGAGGGTCGACTTTGACACTTACTATGGGCTAACAGTAAAATTTCAAATTTGTAATTAACCATGGATATGTAAATACAACTGAATACTCAATAAGAAGAAATAAATAAAAAATTCATTATCTGATTGGAAATCCCAAATTAATTTCTACCATTTAACAAATTAATCTCTCAAGCCAATGAAACAATATCAAATATAATTGGACTCCAAGAATTATTACGCATGAATTATGCCAAGGTCGTACGGCCCGATCTAACATATAAATATATAAATTGTGCACTGCCGAGGGTCGAATGACACAAACCAGATATTCATCTATCTGCTACCAAGGCGTTCGAACCGCTCCACAAGAAGAGAAAATACATTAAAACAACCGATTCAAGATTACTAAGGGGCTAATATTCAAAGAAATACCAATTCTCGTTAACGGTCAAGTGACCTGTCCAAAACTCAAGTAACTGAAGTTTAACCTTTTACAATTACTTTATCACGTTCCAATATGATTTAAGCAATTAATTAACAAGTAGCATGCAAACATCGCAAGTATAACATAATTTCGGTCCTAGACTATCCGGGCATAAGCATAATTAGTAGCTACGTACGGACTCTCGTCACCTCGTGCGTATGCATCCCCCACAAATAGAAGAAGATATTAAATCAATTCACCTATGAGGTTAATTCCCTTTTACAAGGTTAGAAAAGAGACTTTCCTAATCTTAAATCCCACTTTCCGATCACAATTTTGTTCTAAAGTCCCAACTTGGTGTCGTTCAATCCAAAACTAGTCAAACAACGTGCAAAATAATCCAAAATATACTCCAATGCTTGAAATTTAACAATTTATAGTAATTTCCAACTCTGCTAGAAAAGATGGTAGTGGGGCCCATGTCTCGGAACCCGACAAAACTTATACAATCCGACAACTCATTTAATTACGAGTTCAACCATACTAATTTCATTCAAGTCCCACTCTGAATCGGTATTCAAAACTCGAAAATTTGTTTTGTAAAATTATAGAAATTTCTTCCGATTTCTTCTTGAAAAATAGATAATCTAATGCCGAAACTGAAGATTCCATGAAATATAATCACAAGTGAGTCAAGAATGCTTACCCCAAGTTTTGTGGTGAAATTGCTCTCAAAAATTGCTAAATTCCAAGGTTCCCAACTAGAAATATAAAATAATGGCTCAAAGGTCCGAAACACACTGCCCCGACTTCCTTCTTCGCGTTCGCGAGCCTCCCATCACGTTCACGATAAACAAAACTCTCAAATGTTATTTCCAAACTCTTCTCAGACAGCCTCTAGTATAATGGTCATAACTTTTTGTACAAACTTCAAATGACAAATGGTTTAAGTTTCTGAAAACTAGAAACTAAGATCTACAACCTTCATCTCCCAATTCCTTATAGATTTTGAGATATAAGCTGCCAAAGTCAGCCCTGTGCAACATAAATTTCTTCTTCGCAATTTCCAAATATCTTCTCGGACAACCTATAGTGTACTAATCATAACTTTTTTTACCCATCTCCAAATGCCAAATGGGTCGAGTTTTCTAAAATCTAGACACAAAGGCTACAACTTTCATTTTTGGATCATCTCCAAATTCCTTATAGATTGCGAGATATAAGCTTCCAAAGTCGAGCGACACAAAACACGATTTCCTTCTTCGTGAATGCGAGAATCTCTTCGCGAACGCGAAGAAAAAAGTCCCAGCAACAAAATCCTTCTTCGCGGACGCAAGAGGCTCCTCACGGACGCGAAGAACAACACCTTACATCAGAAAATCAGTATCTAAAGTAGTCCAAAATGATCTGATAACACCCGAAACATACCCGAAAAACACTCGAGGCCCCCAGGACCCCAAACAAATATACCAACAAGTCCTAAAACATCATATGAACTTAGTCGAGGCCTCAATTCAAGCCTAATAAAACTAATGGAAGTAAGAAATAACAACTTCTACATTCGATGTCGAAACCTTTCAAGTCAAGTCCGATTGACCTCAAATTTTGCACACAAGTCATAAATGACATAACAAGCCTATTCCGAATTTCAACAATCGAATTTCGACCCTGATATTAGAAAGTCAACTCCTGGTCAAACATCAAAACCTTCCATATCCATCTTTCGCCATTCCAAGCCGAAATCAACTACAGACTTTCAAATAAATATCCGGAAACACTCATAGGTCAAAAATAACCATACAGAACTAATCCCAAGCTCGGAATCTCAAACGGACATTGATAACATTAAAATATACTTCAACCCACAATCATGAAATTCTTTCAAAATGCCAATTTTCCTTAATAAGCGCAATAACACTTCCGGGTCATCCAAAACCCGATATGGGCATATGCCAAGTTCACAATCAGCATATGAACCTATTGAAACCATAAAATCACGATTCTGAGGTCGTTTACTCAAAAGTCAAAACTTAGTCAACTCTTCTAACTTAAATCTTCTGTGATGAGAATTTTCCATCTGAATCAACTTCGAACTTCTCGAAATTCAGTTCCGACCACACGTGAAAGTAATAATACCTGAAGTGAAGCTACTCAAGGCCCCAAACTGCCGAATGACATGCCAGAGCTCAAAATGACCGGCCGGGCTGCTACACAACGCCGAGCGGCCTTCTATTTTCATAGTGCCATCTCATATGAGGAGTGGAACTCATCGATGCGTACAACCTCTTTAATCTTGGAATAAGAGGTAAAAAATGCGTCGAATTCACAGCAACCTTGTTCTCGTTGGAAACCCGCTAAAATGAAGTTTTTCACAAAATTTACAACTTTCTAAATTTGCATCACCCTTATAATACAACATGCAACGATCGAATCACAGAGATGAGAGTCCTAACTTAGAAACCAATCTCTTAGCCTTATATAAATCTTTAGGTATGTTGAAAGTTGGGTCAAGTAGTTCACTCACAGGGCCAACGAAAGAATCCATTCCGGCTTGAGAAATATTGGTATCTGATTTGACACTTAATTATCTAGCCGCAACAGATAATTGAGAGTGCATACTCTCTTCACTTAGTGGATGACTAGCGGCCTCTAACTATTCATTAAAATGTTTTGCCTCTTCATTAGGAATTTGTTCAACACTTTCATGGGGTTCAAACTCGACCTACCGTAACCATTTCATGGTATCTAGAATGTTGAATGCTATTCTCCACCGACCTACCACTTTCACCAACAACTACATTATGAAATACACCATGATTGCGATCAACTTGTCCATGACTAGTCCACATAAATTAATTATCCATAAAACCATTTCTATAAAGATGAGTCGTAACATCCTCCGAACCCAAAAAATGGTCCAAGTGAAATTGCATGCCTAATAAATTCCTTAACCCCTTCTATAAATTCCTCGCTTAAAATTGACGATTAGGATAATTCCTATTATACATCCAACTACGATATTCCATCTAAACAAAGAACAAATAAATTACATGTTATATTAATTGGCTATTCAAATAAATTTATAGAATTAAGTTACATAATAAAATTTAATTACAAAGTAGTTAATTTAAATAATTTGAGTGCATATTAATTTGAATACAATATTATTCTAACCCTACCACTAAACATAATTGGACTCGCTAGAATAATCAGTTAGTTAAGCCATTCAATTAGACTAACTTACTTACTAATAATCGTAATTAATAAACCCTAAATCATAATTTAATATACTCTATCATAATCACGATCAATAAATTGAAAAAAATATAATTAGCTAAGCAAAATCATAATCATACACTTTTAGCATAATATCTTCTAAATTAGCTAAGCCAAGTACCTTACATTATATCATAAACAAAATCAATAAGAGTAAGCCCTAAATCTAAAGGAATATAAATCAATTGAAATAATCCAAAATTTTCAAATTGTAAACCCTAGTTTATTCAAATGAAAGAATTTAAATAACTAAAATTAACAAATATATATTACTAACCTTCAAAGAATGGAGAGGGGTATGATTTTAGGAGTGGCGCGACAGTGGGTGGCGCGGCGGTGGGTGGCGCGACAGTGGTTGGGGGAGGGGGTTGATTTGGTTGAGAAAGGAGTGATGAGTTGATTTTGAGGGGGATTTGGGGAGTCTTAGGAACTATGGAAGAGAAAATGAGAGAAATGAGGATGAAACCCATCTGTGGAAGGCCTATGTTAAAGGTTTTCAACCAACTTCGGTCGGAAATTACGGTCGGTACATTTAAGTTTTTAATTGACCGTTTGACCATACATTTTCGACCGAAATCGGTCGATATCTAACATCTAAAATTGATACACACACACACACACACACACACATATAATATATAGATATATATATATATACACATGTGTGCATGTGTATTTAATTACTTTTGTATGGGATATATACTATGTGTGTCTGTATATATACATATATATACATTATATTTAATTACAACTTTGTCACGACTCCAAACTCTCTCCGTAAAACATCGTGAAGGCACCTAGTCTTTACGACTAGGTAAGCCTAACAAATTTCGGAAATAACAGAAAAGAATGAAAGTAGAACTCCACAACTATCTGCACTAGATAACTGAATAACTGGTAAGAATGTCGCTCGTCATGTACGATAACCAATACTCTAGAAATACATAGCTTTCCCAAAACCCGAAACATCGTAAGTCACAAGATACATAAGCAAAGTAGTATCTCTATACACTAGAGTCTAATAAAATTTACTACAGAAGGTATTTGACATAAAGGAGAATAGAGGGGGATTCTGAGGTCTGCGGACGCGGAAGATATACCTTGAAGTCTCCGAGCTATCACCGGTCACTGATGAAGTGGCTGATAGTGAGCACCTGGATCTGCACACAAAACATGTGCAGAAGAGTAGCATGAGTACACCACAATGGTACCCATTAAGTGCCCGGCCTAACCTCGGTCGAGTAGTGACGAGGTCAGGTCTGGCCCACTAGTATATAATAAATAAAGTGGGAGAGTATAACAGTATAACAAGAGACTGGAATTTAACAAAAGGAAAACACAGCAAAATAACAGTTCAACACACAGGGATAAACAACATGGGATCTCCCGAGATACCGTCTCGTAGTCCCAAAGTAAATATGCAGGGAGAACTCCCGAGGTACCGCCTCATAGTCTTTAAAGTAAATATACAGGGAGAACTCCCGAGGTACCACCTCGTGGTCTCAAAAGAAAATATACAGGGAGAACTCTGAGGAACTGCTTCATAGTCTCAAAAGTAAATATGGAAGGAGAACTCCCAAGGTACCGCCTCGTAGTCTCAAAAGTAAATGTGCAGGGAGCACTCCCAAGGAACCACCTCGTAGTCTCAGAAGTAAAAACACGACTCAAACTGATAAGTACAACAGTTTACAACATGAATTCTACAGTTAAGACTGATAAAGAACAAGGAAAAGCAGGAATTCAACTAGGCAAGCTGCACAAAGTTCAAATAAGTAGTTAAAGCACGTAGACATGTGATATAAGACTAAACGGGATAACTACACATGTTGCTAAAATTAATTTAAGAATGAAAATAGGTTACTACTCAGTAAAAATCGGGTTATACAACAAATAGCCCGTGTACACACTTGTCATCTTGCGTACATGGCGCTTAGATATCACAACAGTACCAAATCTTAAGGGGATTTCGCCCACACAAGGTTAGGCAAGCCACTTACCTCGAACCAAGCTTAACACTAAAAGCACCCTCTGAAGGAGGTGCACTAAATACTGGCAGTGCATAATAAGGCTCCTAGGGCTTAGAAGGGGCCGGAATACCACTGGTAGCTAAAAGCGCTAAAAGAACGGGGCGACTCATGTAGCCCCTACCAAGGTGAACTGCAAGTGTCAGAATCTCGAGATCTCTTGGCCTCCCCCTCTTCTCTCTCTCTCTCTCCCGAGAAAGCATACCCTCCCACCTCCTAGCAATACTCACAACCTGCTGGTAAGAAATGACCATCTCCAACTCCCGGACCATGCTAAGCTTGATACTCGGGTGGAGTCCCTCAATAGACTGACGAACCCTCTATCAAACTGTGGCAACCAAGGTTGGTTCATGTCGGGCAAAATCACTAAAGTGAACTGCATACTCTGACATAGCCATAGCACCCAGGCGCAACTGCTCAAAATTCGTGCGCCATGTGTCTCCGATACTCTTAGGAACATACTCCCTCAAGAACATGTCCGAGAACTGACTCCATATAAGTGAAACTGCCTCGGCCGGACTACCCAACTCATAAGCACGCCACCACTGATAGGTTGCTCCTCTAAGCTGGAGTGTAGTAAAAGAAACCCCACTCGACTCTACTACACCCATGGTACGAGGAATACGGTGACACTCCTCCAGAAAATGCTGGGCATCATCTGTCGCCAATCCACTGAAGGTAGGAGGGTGGTACTTCTTGTACCTCTCAAGTTTGAGCTCCTCCTCCTCAGAAGTTGTTGCCCTCCCATTGGGCCAAACTTGAGCTACCGGCTGCAT
Organism: Nicotiana rustica; assembly: GCA_005239535.1. Taxonomy (NCBI): domain Eukaryota; kingdom Viridiplantae; phylum Streptophyta; class Magnoliopsida; order Solanales; family Solanaceae; genus Nicotiana; species Nicotiana rustica. The sequence goes on from ML461959.1 coordinate 150,279, forward strand.
CAGTATGATCTCTAGAACCTGGTCGACCTAAACCCGTTGCTTTGGGGTACAGGCAGTGGGAGTCTGTGCTCCTCCCCTAGCCTAATATGTGACAAGAGTAAGTGGAATCAATTCAGTCTGAGCCAAGGTGTTGAACATGCTCCAAAATTGTGCAAGGGTCTCCTGAAGAGTCGGTGTAGTAACAGGCGTTTCAGATGCCTGCGCTCTGACTGGGGCTACTGGTGGCTCCTATGTAGCAGCTCGTGCGGGTGTTCTGGCTGCACCACGTGGACGTCCCTGGCCTCTACCCCGACCCCAACCTCTTGCGGCTCTAGTCGGGGGTGCGGGTACCTGGTCATTAGATCTACCTGTACGTGTCCTCCCCATCTGTGAGAGAATAGAATACAGAAGTTTAGAATTTTGAAGTCAACAATTTCGCACGACAGGGAATCAAAGAAGTGTAGTTTTTCCTAACAGTTCCATAGCCTCCCGAAGATAGGTACAGACGTCTCCGTATCGATCCGCAAGACTCTAATAAACCGGCTTGTGACTCACGATACTTATGAACCTAGGGCTATGATACCAACTTGTCACAACCAAAAATTTTCCTCCGTAAAACATCGTGTTGGCACCTAGACTCTACGACTAGGTCAGCCTAACAAATTGCGGAAAAATTACAAAATGAATGTAAAGCTTAACAACTAACAACAATAGATTACTGAATAACTTAGTAACAATGCCACTCGGCATGTAAATTAACCAACACTCTAGTAATAAACAATCTTCCCAAAACCCGGAACACCATAAGTCACAAGCTACAGAAGGAAACTTATATATATATACACCAGGGTCTAATAAAAGAAGTACGGAAGGTAAATTACGTAGGAGGGGACTCTGAGGTCTGCGGACGCGGCAGATATACCTTAAAGTCTCCAAACTATCACTACTCACCGATGGTCGTGGATAATAAGAAGTCCATGGATCTGCACACAAAACAAGTGCAGAAGAGTAGCATGTTACACCACAACGGTACCTAGTAAATGCCAAACCTAACCTCGATCGAGTAGTGATGAGGTCATGCCATTCCCCACTGATATATATAATAAACAAAGCAGCAGAATGTAGCAATATAATAAGAGACTGGAATTTAATAAAAAAGAAAACACATGAAAATAATAGTACAAGAAACATGGGCAAACAACAGGGGATCTCCCGAGATACCATCTCATAGTCCCAAGGTAAATATGCAAAGAGATCTCCTGTGGTACCGCCTCGTAGTCTCAAAAGTAAATGTGTAGGGAGAACTCCCGAGGTATCGCCTCGTAGTCTCAAATGTAAACACACAACTCCAACCGACAAATACAACACTTAACAGAAAGAATTATACAGTTAATACTGACAAAGATCAAGAAAAATCGGATATCAACTAGGCATGCTACACATAGTTCAAATAAGCAGTTAAAGCACGTAGACATGCAGTAATAGACTAAACAAGATAACTACACATGCTGGTATAACTTAATGAAGATGAAAACATATTTCTACTCAGTAAAAATTGGGTTTTACAACAAATAGCCTGTGAACACACTCGTCACCTCATGTACACGACACTCACATGTCACAACATTACCAAATCTTAAGGGGATTTCCCACACACTAGGTTAGGCAAGACACTTACCTCGAACGAAGCTTAATCAATCAGTAACAATGCATTTTCCATGATTTTTCGACTCTGAATGGCCTAAATCTAGCCAAAAGCAACTACATACCATAAATATAACTATAAGAAACTAATCTAATTAATGAAATCAATGCTTAAGAAAGAAATTAGAAAATCATCCCAAAAAGTCGACTTTGGCCCATGTCTAGAAATCGGGTAAAAGTTACAAAATATGAACACCAATTCACTCACGAGTTCACTCGTACCAAAATTATCCAAATCCAATATGAAAATCCCAATCAAAACTCAAAAATTCGGTTGAAGAAATTTTTCCCATTTTCCCCAAATTTTTCAACCCAAATCCGGAATTAAAAGGTGGAATCAACTATAGTTAATGGCTAAAAATGACTATATATTAATGGCTCTCTATCTCAAGCTTTGATAAATATGGCTAAACCCTCTTTTATGATATTATAAACTGCCCAGGTATTTCCTTCTTCGCGAACGTGGCCACACCCTCGCGTTCGCGTTGAACAATTAATCACTGACCAAAATTCTCCTTTGCGAACGCGAGTGACCTCTGGTGAACGTGTGGATTCCACTGCCTGCTGCTTCATGAACGCGATCTCCACTATGCGAACGCATAGAATAGAGCCTTGGGGTCCCAGCTGCTCTACTTCCTCTATGTGAACGTGATGCCCCTTCATGCATTCACGATGAACTACTGAAAAAACCTAAGCAAACGCGACCTCCACTTCATGAACGACAAGAGAAATGTCCTCCTGCCTCCAGATCTTCTTCGTGAAAGCGGGTCTCCACTCGCAAACACAAAGAAGGAAACCAAAACTGGACACATCAAAAAATCTGCAATTTCTGACAAGTCCAAAAGGATTCGTTAACCACCCTAGGCCCCTGGGACCTCAACCAAACATACCTATAAGTCCTAAAACACCATACGAAATTATTCGAGACCTCAAAACATATGATACGACAATAAAAACACGAATCACCCTCCAATCCAAACTTAATGAACTTGAAACTTCAAACTTCTACAACTGATGTCGAAACTTATCAAACCATGTCCGATTGACCCCAAATTTTGCAGACAAGTCCTATTCAACATCACAGACCTACTCCAACTTCTGGAATCGGAATCTGACCTCGATATAAAAAAGTCCACTTCCGGTTAAACTTCCAAAAAATTTAATTTTCGCCATTTCAAGCCAAATTTAGCTACAAACCTCCAAATCACAATTCGAACACGCTCATAAGCCCAAAAATACCCAACGGAGCTAACAGAACCAATGAAAATCCATTTCGGAGTCGTCTTCACATAGTTCCAACTATGGTCAAAATATTAGAACTTAAGCTTCCGTTTTAGGGATTAAGTGCTCCAATAGCTTCTTCAAGTATTCCTCGATTTGCATGCGCAGTCTTGGTATTTTCCAGAAGTTTTTATGTTAAAAACTGATAAAATATGAAATTTTTCCTTAAAATTTTGTTTGAGTGACTTCGGTAAATGTTTTGAGCAAACGGACCCGGATCCGTATTTTAACGGTCCCAAGGTGTATGCCCAGAATCGAATTCAAAGGTCCATAGCTCGAGTTGTTGACTTTTATTAAAAATTGAAAGTTTAAAGGTTTAATGATTTTAAAGAACTGACTGATGTTTGACTTTGTTGATACCGGGTCCATATTTTTGTTTTGTAACCTGTTATAGGTTAATTACTATATTTACGACTTGTCTATCAAATTTGGTAATAAATGGAGTTGGTTTGACCTGATTCGGACGTCTGGTTGTTGAAATAAAAGTTCTAAAATTTCTCGAAAATTTTATTTGATTTTGGTGTCCGATTCATAGTTCTACGTGTTACTTTGGCAATTTAATCACACGAGCAAGTTCGTATGATATTTTTAGACTTGTGTGCATGTTTAGTTTGGAGCCCCGAGAGCTCGGGTGCGTTTCGGATAGCCTACGGACCATTTGAGCTAAGAGAAAATCTAGTTTTTGAGCTTCAACTATCATCTGGAGTGTTTTTCTTCGTGATCGCGAAGCCTTTCTCGCGATCGCGAAGGGGAATTTGGGACTGCGGAAAGGTACTCTACGCAAATGCAAGGAAATGGACGCGAATGCGGAGCAGTGGGGGGACTACCCTTCGCGAACGCATCCCCACTCACGATGAACGCCTGACGCTAGTGATTAAAATAGTCCAAAAAAGGGATTTTGCTCATTCTTTCAAAATTTTCAATACTAGAAAACCCTAGAGGCGATTTCCGCAAGAGTTCTTCTTCCCCAATTCATTGGTAAGTGATTCTAACCTATTTTCTTTTAATATTTAATTACATTTCATAAGATTTCAACCTAAAATTTAGTAATTTCATGGTGGAAATTGAGGGTTTGGGTAATTAGAAATTTTTGTAAAAAATGGAATTTAGACCTCAAATTGAGGTCGGATTTCTAAACCAAATTATATAACAGGGCTCGGGGGTGAATGGGTAAATGAATTTTTTTCCGGACCTCAGATTTTGACGAAGCGGACCCGGGGTCAATTTTTGACTTTTTGGGGGAAAGTTTAGAAATTCTAAATTTATGCATTGTAATTGATTTCTTTAGCAATATTTGTTATTATTGAGTCTATTGTGATTGGATACGAGTGGTTTGGAGGCAGACTCTAGGGGAAAGGCCCCGATAGAGTTTTGAATTGGTCTTTGGAGCGAGGTAAGTGTCGTGGTTAACCTTGACTTGAGGGATTAGGAGTTGTTTGCCTATTTGCTACATGTTTAGATGTTTAGTGCAACGTATAGAGTACTTATGCATTTATGTCGGGTCAAAGCATGCGGGGGAACTTGTTTTCTTGCAATTATTTCCTTCTTGATCATGATATTTGAGATATTTGAGTATTGTTTTTTCCGAAGTTGAGGATGGTATTGTGGAAACATTGTTAATGTGAGGCATGTTCTTGCTTATTTTTTCTCCTTTTGTTTATGTTCATTGTTACATGGTAAGGGAGAGTGTTAATCCACGAAGGGTGATGTCGTACCATATTTATTAATTATGATTAAAGTGAGAGTAAAAGCACGAAGGGTGATGTCATGCAGTTATTATTTTTTCATAGTGAGGTTGAGAGTAAAAGCACGAAGGGTGATGCCGTGCCGATATAAATGTTTCATAGTGAGGTTGAGATCAAAAGCACGAAGGGCGATGCCGTGCCGATACTATTATTTCATAGTGAGGTTGAGAGTAAAAGCACGAAGGGTGATGTGCAGTTTTTTTTATTATGTTTCATTTTTTGCTGGTTGAAGGATTATTGATTGTTTCTTGTTATCATTCCCTATAGTATTTATCGTATATTGTACCCCCTTTTCGCATGTCCCCTCCCAAAATCATATGTTTAATTTTACTTGTTATTGTGTTGTACGTCATTTTTATCTGCACATGTTTATTTTTACGTGGGTGTCTTATCATAGCCTCGTCACTACCTCGTCGAGGTTAGGCTTGACACTTACGGAGTACATTGGGTCGGTTGTACTCATACTACACTTTGCACTTATTGTGTAGATTTGGGTATTTGTCCTAGCTGTCTGTGATGAAACTTCTAGATTGTGACTACAGATCCGGGTTGTAGATGTTTTTGTTATTTGACACTCATTATTAATTTCAGTTCGGCTTAGTTATTTTTACTTATGGTTATTGATTAAAATTGGCTTAGAGATCCTCTAACATTGGCTTGCCTCGTAAGTGCAATGTTAGGCGTCATCACGACCTCGAAGATGGGAATTCCGGGTCGTGACACTTGCGTACATGACTTTCACAATACACAAATAGCACAATCAACCTGAATCCTAAGGGATAGATTCCCCCACACAAATTTAGACAAGATCTTACCTCAAAGAAGCCAAATCAATACTCTAAAATGACCTTCTCGTGTGAACTGAAATCGAGGCAAAATAACTTATATCATAAATAAAAACCATTGGAAATAATTCCGGATAATAAAGCTTTGAACTTTAAATAAAATTAATAAGTCAACCCCCAGGCCCGCACCTTGGAACCTGATAAAATTCACAAAATCCGAACACCTATTCCGATATGATTCCAACCATACCAAAATTATCAAATTCTGACATCAAATTGTCCTTCAAATTCTCATTTTATATTTTTGAAGTTTATACAAAATTCTCATTTACTCCCATTCAAATCACTAATTGAATGTTAAAACAAAGATGGAATCACGAAATATAATCAAATACGAATAAATAACACTTACCAGAATCTAACACATGAATTCCCCCCCCCCCCC
>ML461959.1:177224-204097 GCA_005239535.1 Nicotiana rustica
TCTATGAGGCGACCAAGTGAGTTCGCCAACTGCTCTCTTATTGATGTCGTGAACGTGATCCCGGAAGAAGATGATGTGTCCCTGACTGTTAGGGACCCTTTGACTGAATGTTTTATGAATCTAGATGATATGAATGGTGAAGAACTGGCAGATTGGGGGTTAGAACTTGATGAAAAAGGGGTATGGCCGAAGGCTCTCGAGTTTGAGTCATTATACGTAGAGGAAAGAGAGAGCCTTCCGGCCAGGCCATCTATTGAAGAACCACCCAGGATGGAACTGAAACCACTGCCACCTTATCTGGTTTATAGGAACAAAGAACCCATAGATGATGACGTACAGGAAGTGCTAGTGGAGAAGGCCAGACTGGATTTTAAGGATGTCGATGTGGTAGAAAATATACTAGAGTTAACCAACGACATTGATGATACATATTTTGTGGAATCTAGTGTCATTAGTGTTGAGGATGTTGGTACGCACTCCAACCATTTTTTCACATTGTGTTTGGATGGTGATATAAAAATAGAGTCATCCAAACCACTGGAGGAGCCAAGGAATACAGAACAAGATGCCTACATTCTGGAATTCTTCTTGCCAGAAAGTCGGGAATACACATCTCATCGAAAGGCCAAGAAGCGCAGATTACTACATTGTTTTATTGGGCCAGGCAGATTTGTTCCACCACCCCATGAGCATGATCCTAGAGCATAATCAAAACTTGGTATCCAATTCATGAGTTCAAAGTGGAGGCATGAAGTGATTCAAGCATTTGTTCGAAGGAGCATGGAAAGCAAAAAACTAATGGAAAGGATGTCGACACGACTAGAGCAGGGAGTTTCTTACACCTTACTTTTATTTCTTGTTTTGTCTATATGTGATGCACTGAGGACACTGCATGATTTATGTGTGGCGTGTTGTACATATTTTTTGTGATTTGTTGTGTTTAGTGTGCTTCCTTGTTAGTAGTTTTAGCTTTTCTTGTTAGTAAGTTTTTTCTTTCTTTTAAGTTTTGTAGTTTTTTCTGTAGTCTTTTTATTTTAGGTAGAACAAAACAAAAAAAAAATTAGAAATATGTGGACTCTTCCTGATGATGGATCTACTAGACAGTTCTCTTGAGGGAAGTAAGTCTAAAGAAAATACCAAAAAAAAATTTTGTTTTAGGTGGTGTAATAATTTCCCCTTTGTTTTTCTTTGGACCGCGGTTCTTTTTCAAGGGTTTTTAATTGAACCGGGTGTAGGTAGTTTTTAAATTTTAGGAGTAGTAACCACATGGTTGAGGGTTCAATTGCAGCTTAGAACTTTGTGATTCCTTGAGAATAGTCAGTACTTTGGTTGTGACGCTGAGGCTCAATTATTTTGACTCCAGGATAAATACCTTAAATCAGGGATTCTTAAGATTTGCTTAAATGCTTTGACTGTAGTGTCGTGATAGATCCAATCCTGAGTGAGTTATGTGCCATTTCTGTGTGAGGTTTGTATGTTATAATGTGCATTGCATTTGAGGTCTAGAACTTGCCCCGTGTGTGTGCAAAGTGAAATAGTAGTTTTGTTCAGTCTTCGAAGTGATATAGGCGATTCTTTATTGAGCCAGCTATGTATATTTTACCCACCTAATTGTTATATATCGTAGTTAACCCCGTCGAGCCTATAATCCTGTTTCTTTAGCAACCACATTACAAGCCATACCCCTTTGTTTGAATCGATCATATATTTGAACCTTGTCATCTCTCGTAAGCACTGGAAATGTGATGAAATAGGGAAAAATTAAAGTGTGGGGTGGTAGGTTGGTTTTTTAGGGGAATAATTCAAATAATGAGAAAGGTGCACTCTTTTGAAAAGTAAGATTCACTTGAAAAAAAAAAGAGAAAAAGAAGAAAAAAAATAGAAAATAAATAGTTGTATTGTTGTGAAAGAAAAATATATGTGGTGACTCTTAATGTAACTGTTCTTAAAGAAGTATGGGATAATAATGTTGATGTGAAGGTGGAGTTTGGCTTAATATAAGTTTGAGGTTGAATGCTAAAGTATATGTATTGAAGTGCTTGGCGGAGGTGTAGTCACTCTTATATCTAAATGTATCCTACCCGTCCCGCAGCCTATATTATAACCAAATAAAGTCCTACTTGATCCTAGACTGAATGAGCTCGATTAGTAGAGTAGTACACTACGGGAAAGCATATGGTGCATCTTTTGGGGCATATGAATGTTATTTCTGAGGTGATTGAATTCTTTCTATCTTGAGTTCCTAAGTTTCTTAAATTTCATTGTGTGTGGAACTAACTCTTTGATTTGGTGAGGGCACATGATTCATGAAGGAAAGGTAATGTTGTTGACCTCTAAGTTAGAGTAGTGAGAGTATTGTGAATAAAGCATGGTATATGTGAGTCAACTATTGAGGCGAGGATGTCACACCTCTGTGCTTGAACTGTTTTGAAATTCTTGGTATAACGTGTTAAGGGATTTGCTTAATAAGTTGTGTACATGAGTGTAGTTTGACTGCTCGAGGACAAGCAAAACTTTAAGTGTGGGGTGTTGATGTGTGGCTATAATTCATGGTTTAACACGTTATGTGCCTTACATTTTATGTGCGTTAATGATAAAAATACACTTCGTATGTGCCTAATGGAGTCTATTTCATGTGTAGGTGAATTGGAGATAGAAGCCGAGCTAAATGGATGCATAAACGTCGAAAATACGCTCAAGAGGTGAAGAGGAGTGCACTGGGCTATAGCCGGGCGTTTGGGCTGTAAAGCCTGGTCATACCAGGCTATAGTTAGGCGTTTGGGCTATAAATCCTGGTAAGACCAGGCGTTATCCAGGCGTTTGAGCCTTAAGGCCAGGCCTGGCCTGGCTTTATCCAGGCGTTTGGGCCATAAAGCTAGGTCCCTCGTCTGGTCCAATCCGAGTTTTGAAGATTTTAAGTGTTTACCGATTTGAATAAAAGTCTCCTACACAGTTAGGGTTTGTCCCAAACATATAAATAGAACCAAAAACACAACTTGGAAGAGGGATGCCATTAGAGACAAGAGACGTTTGTGGAATACTACTCAGAGAAGCAAAACATTGATTTTTACATCTTTTATTCATTACTTTGTAGTTTAATTATGCAAGTTATTTTGAAGTTGATTATTATGAACATGAGTAGCTACTTTCTTTAATCTAGGGTTTTGGTGGAACCCCTTGGGGGATGAACTTATTGTGATATTAATATAGCTTTGATTGGTTGATTAAACTATATTTTTTCAACTACGTTCTTGTTGTAGTTGATTGAAAGGGCCCTCAATTAGTTGTTCCTATTTATTATGTATTTACTTGAAAGAGAGTGAATATTTAGGTAGTTGTTTGAACAACATCACTCCAAGAGTATAGACGAAAGTCATAACCGAGGATTTAGAGGTTGGATTAGAAATAAGGATACTTTGGGTGCAATCTAAAGTGAACTGTAATGTAATCTAGCTAGCGTAACTTGAGAGAATGCGTCTGGTAAATTATCATAATTACTTGAGAGATATTTATGATAGATAGAGTGTTCATGATTGATAGAGACAACTAATCAAACTATAAGAAGTATCCCAGAAGGAAGTTCACCGATTGGGGAAACCATAACCTTAGACATTTATTATAAATGTTTACACCATATTAGTTAATCGTTAGTTTATTACTTTTGTCAGTAGAAATAGTAAAACATCACCAATTTATATTCAAAAGTCTTGAGAGAATTTATTAAGTAAAAGTTTCGTATTCTGACGACTTGATTGATACGTAAATTCCCTGTGAGACCGACTCTGGGCGTAATACACCAGATTATATTTGCAGCGCCCATTTAGTCTTCTTATAAGACATAGTTGAGCGTGATCATGCTCCTTTCATGTAGCCAGATGAGTGTGAGGAGAGCTTTTAGAAGCTCAAGACTTCTTTGACCACAGATCTAGTTCTAGTTCTACCATCAGCTTTTGGTTATCACACAGTGTATTATGATTCTTTTGGATTGGTATTAGGTGTGTTGTGATGCAGGAGGATAGAGTGATTGTTTTTTCTTCACGCCAGTTGAAGCCCCGTGAAAATATCCACGAAGTTGAGCTAGCAGCTATTGTTCATGCCTTGAAGATTTGGTGTCACTATTGTACGGTGTCCCTTATGATATTTACACTGATCATCAGAGTTTGCAGCATCTGTTCAAATAGAAGGATCTTAACTTGCATCAGCGGAGGTGGTTAGAGCTTCTTGAGGACTATGATATCACCATTTTGTACCATCCCAGGATGGCCAATGTGGTGGCTGATGCTTTGAGTCACTAGGCGAAGAGTTTGGAGAGCTTAGAATATCTTCAGGCAGCTCCATTAATGTTGGATGTTCAGGCCTTAGCTAGCCAGTTTGTTAGATTAGGTATTTCCTAGCCGAGTCGAGTATTGGCTTGTATGGTCTCTCGATCTTCTCTTTATGATTGTATCAGGGAGCGTTAGTATGATGACCCCTATCTGCTTGTCCTTTAGGACACAGTCCAGCACGGGGATGCTAAGGAGGTCACTACTAGGTATTATGGTGCATTAAGGATGCGTGGCAGGCTATGTGTGCCTAATGAGATGATTTGCGTGAGTGGATTCTCTAGGAGGCTCACAGTTCGTGATATTCTATTTGTCCGGGTGTCATGAAGATGTGTGAGGACTTGAGTCAGCACTACTGGTGGAGGAGGATGAAGAAGGGCATAGTGGAGTATGTAGTTTGGTGTCTAAATTTCCAGCAAGCGAAGTATGTGCATCAGTGGTCGGGTGGGTTGCTTCACAAATGAGAGATTCCAGAGTGGAAATTGTAGCGCATCACTATGGATTTTGTTGTTTGACTTCCATGAACTCAGTGGAAGTTTGATGTAGTTTGGGTGATTATTGACAGGCTGACCAAGTCAGCTCATTTCATTCTTGTGATGACTATATATTCTTCCAAGCAGTTGGCTCGAGTGTATATCCTCGAGATCGTCAAGCTTCTTGGTGTACATCACGATTCTGGAGGGTCGTACAACATGAGTTGGGTAATCGAATGGAGTTGAGCACAGAATTTCACCATCACACGGAAGGACAGTCCAAGCGCACTACTCAGATATTAGAGGATATGCTTTGTGCATGTGTGATAGGGTTTGGGGATTCGTGGGATCAGTTCTTGCCACTATCGAAGTTTTCTTACAACAAAAGTGATCAGTCGAGCATCCAACACCGTATAAGGCCCTGTATGGTATGCGTGTCAGCCACTGGTTGGTTGGTTCGAGTCGGGTGAGGCTACATTATTAGGTACGGACTTGGTTAGAATTGGCGAAAGTTGGAATTTTGACAACTTTGACAAAGAATGGAAATTTTGATATTGAGGTCGGATTGGATTTCTGGAAAATGGAGTAGTTTTGTGGTGTCATTTATGACTTGTGCACAAAATTTGAGGTCAATGAGATATGATTTGATAGGTTTCGGAATCGTTTGTAGAACTTGGGAGATTCAAAGTTCATTAGGCTTGAATCTGTGTGTAGTTCATGTTTCTGATGTTCTTTGAGGTGATTTGAGGGTTCGAATATGTTCGTATTGGGATATAAGACTTGTTGGTATGTTTGGTTGAGGTCACGGGGGCCTCGGGTTGATTTCGGGTGATTAGCGGATAAAGTTTTGAAGTTGTAAGCTTGCCGAAGGTTTTCTACTGCTGGTGTAATTGCACCTGCAGAGTGGGCACCACAGGTGCGTGCCTGCGAGAGCTAAGACGCAGACGCAGCCAAGGGAGTGATGCAACAGAAGGTCGTAGGTGCGATGGTTTTTCCGCACCTGCGAGACCGCAGATGCGGCAGAAGGGCCGCAGAAGCAGATTTGGCCTTGAAGCTTGACTCTACAGAAGCGAGTCCGCTGGAGTGGAAAAAGGGATGCAGGTGCATGTTTAGACGCAGAAGCGGGCTCTCGAATGCACCTGTGAGACCGTAGAAGCGACTAAGTTGTCGCAAGTGCGGAAAGCCTGGGCAGAAACTATAAATACGAGACTTCCAAATTTTTCACCATTTTCACCACTTTGAGCTCGGATTTTTGAGGTTTTTGAGAGGGATTTTGAAGTGATTAATGAGGTAAGCTCCTTGTATTCATAATTCTTCAATAATGATGTTTCCTCACTGATTTTACACCTAGTTGGTGAGTTTCTGAGGTGAAATTTAGGGGTTTAGCGCTAGAGATTTTGAGAGTACATTTATGGATTTGGAGGACAGAATGGTGTCGGATTTTGAAAATTTTGGTATGGTTAGACTAGTGAGTAAATGGTCTTTCAGGTTTTGTTACTTTTGTCGAATTCCGAGACGAGAGCTCGGGGGCCGGGTTTGAGCCTATTTCGGATTAATTTCGTATTTTCCTTATGGAATTTATTCCTTTAGCCTATATTAATTGTGTCGTACTACTTGTGTCTAGATTCGGGGCGCTTGGAGACCGATTCGAAAGGTAAAGGCATATTGAAGTAGAGTTTTGCACGGATTGAGGTACGTAACAGTTTTAAATCTTTTCCTGAGGGCATGAAACCCCAGATTTTGTATATTATGATTGTTTGGAGGTGACACACATGCTAGGTGACGGGCGTGTGGGCGTGCACCGTGGGAATTGAGACTTGTTCCATTCTGTGAAACTGGAAAGTTGAATAATCTTGTTTTTAGTTATGTGCCCTTCCTGTGTTATAGAAATTTGACAGTTAATCATTGCTAGAAATCATGCTTAGGCTATGTGTTGGTGTTGTAGAGACCCACAGTGGTTGTGATACCTGTTGAATCTTCCTGCTTATTGTTACTTGTACTCAGTCGTAGTATTACTTGCCTATTAAACCTCAATATCTTTTATTCCGTATGATACATTATATCATTCAGTTTTGGGCTAATTTTCCTGGATTGCTGAGGGTCGTGAGACTAGAGAGGTTGACGACTAAGTGAGGTCGAGGGCATGTTTGTGAGGTATTGATACCATATCGTGTGAGTTGTCCGTGCGGATTTTGATTTGATACTGTAGCACATGATTTGTCCGTGCGGATCTTGATATGATACTATAGCACGTGAGTTGTCTGTGCAGCACGTGAGTTGTCCATGCAAGTTATAGGCTATAGGAGTCCCTCCGGAGTTTGTGCACCCCCACTAAGTGCAGGTACCTATTGAGTGTGAGTGTTGAGGGTTGAGAGCCGAGTGTTTGAGCTATTGAGTGGTTGTTGCTCTGAGAAGTTGTACTTGTTTTCATTTGTTGCTGAACTTAGATGATTTATATCATTGTTCTGAAATTTCTGGAAGATGTTGTATCCGGTTTTACCTGAACTTGGTAATGTGTAACTGATTTCACTTAAATTGCCTGAATTGAAACATGTCTACTTTCTAGCTGAGATTACTGAAATGAACTGTAACTCTGTATCTCGTCACTATCTTTAAGTTCCTTATTCATATCGTTACTTACTAAGTTGGTTGTACTCACGCTACACCCTACACTTCATGTGCAGATCCAGGTGTTTCCGGACACGGAGGGTGTTGATCTCGTGCGCGGCTGATTATCTGAGGTTTACAAGGTAGCTGTCGGCGTTCGCAATCCTTGTTTCTCCTTCCATGTCTTTTTTTCTTTCTCTTTATTGTATTTGGATACAGACCCTTGTAGACACTATTTCCTAGACTGGTCGTTTAGATGCTCATGACTTAGTGACACCCCAATATTTGGGGCTATTTTTCCGCACTTATTAAGGGTTAACTCCTGTTTTACGAAAAATTTTTCATTTAAAAGCTTTTGATTTATCTTTCTATGAAATATTGGAAGTGTTTTGAAAATGTCGGCTTGCCTAGTATCATCGATTGGGGCCATCAAGACAGGTTAGGATTTTTGGTCGTGACAAGAAGTGACTCAAAAGCACTAGTCTACTACATATGCTCAATTTACTCAATTCGGAATATATCAATGTCACCAATCCATCATAATCCATTTTCCCTCACATGAAATAAAGTCCCAAAATCATCATATTTACAATAACAACACAAGGGAAAAATGCACAAAGACACTCACTCCCAACAAAGTGTTTCAAGTGTTACAAAATATCATGCCATAAGCTTGCCCTTATTTTAATTTGCCGCCTATTCACGAACATTTTGTTGGAGATCCCATAAGGACTTTTTAAGCTTGCAATGTAGGCTTAGGGAAGGGTAGGATAAGCATTTGGGATACAAGTGACTACACCCTTCTTGAACACTGCTCCCATTTGTCTTTTTTTTTTTTTTATATTTTGCATCTTTTTAAACCACATAGCCCTTATTGACTTAGTTACCAACATAGAACCACCTTAAAGTACCTCTCTAATTTTCTCAAGACTCCATTTTTTTATACAACTTTTTTCTTTTAGAGCTTGAGTATCTTCATATAAACAACTTTGAGGTATATGTTTCTACACACAAAGTACATCTTCACCATTTCTCAATTAACACCAACACCTCCAACTTAGGCTTTTAGCCTCATTCTTAAAATTCAAGTAGGAATGGGTTCAAAAGAGGGAATTGTTTCACAAAAAGGGTAAAGGTTTATAATGAGGTAGCCAAATAAAAGGTTAAAGACTCAAATAGGGTTAACTAGTCATAGTATTTATGCAATGGTAGACTCGAAAGGCTAAAGAGGTGTTTTTCAAAGATCACAAAGAATGCATAAGGTCATCCCTCCAACCAAACATAATTAACATTAGCATTGGAAGACCAATCAGGCAAGTTCTAGATGATAAAAGTAAACACAAGAATTATTTTTAACAAAAACTAATACACATGGAACATGAACTAATCAAGACAGATCAATTTCACTTCTTAATAAGAACAGTTAGAGCAATATCATGCCAACTAGTGGGTAAAGAGTCACAAAGTGAGCCAAAAGTTATCACAAAATTAATTCTTCCTCATGCAAATTACCTTTTAAATTTACAACCAACATTTGGAGGGGTATTCTTAATTCACATATCACATACAAGAGACTAATTTTATTAGTACCAAACAATCTAAAAGTCTACATATAACAAAACAACACTAATTCCCTTAAAAAAGTCTTCATGCTATCCATCATAGGTAAAAGTCACCCGGTTCAACATAAAAATATTCCTCAGGAAAAAACCATAGCATAAAGAAACCCAACGAAATTTATTGAAAAGTATAAAATAATACAAACTAAAAACTACTAAAGAAAATAAACACTAAAGGAATAAAAGTAAAGTAACTAAAAAGTACTAATGAAAATAAAATAATAAAAGCAACTAATACTAAAGGAACAAAAATAACATAAAAACTACTAAAGAACATAAATAAATAAATAAATAGAATAAAAAAAGTGACTAATCTGAAATTATATCATCAATCACAAACTACGCCCTACGAAAGCACATGATAAACAATAGAAGAACAAGCCCGGTAAAGGCACACAATATACAAAAGCATAAGCCCAACAAAGGTACAAGGTAAGCATCAATGTACAAATAAAGTATATTCCCTAATGACACCCCCAACTAAAAACACTGCAGTGTCCTCACTGCACAATATAAAGATAAAATAAGAGTAGTTTGAGGGTCTTCCTGATATCTACATCGGACTAGCAGACTGCGGGAAAAAGCTAATCATTGACGTGTGGAGCTCTCGGCCCCATCATCATCGGTTGTATCAGTATCAGCATCAGCAGTACTTGATAGGAAGGAATACTCTTCACTATCATCTTTGTCCTCGACCGACATCATCATGTTCGGTTGCCCCCATTTAAAGACGGACCTAGATGCCTCTCCACATATTTATCATGAACTTTCTCTTCTTCTTCGTTCTCTCTTTCTCCTTGTCAAAATCTGCCTAAAGATCTACATGTGCCTTGGCCATGTTGCCATAGGCTTCCTCGAGCCTATTAACAGAATCTGCCAACTTCTCTTGCGACTCTACTTGCATCTTCTGGTGCTCCAGGGAGGTCTTCTTTCCCTCCCTGGTAAAATACTCGTGCGTAGGCTGGGAGTGTGAGGGCCCACTAGGGAGCTGTGACACTAAGTCACCGAGGGAGACAATCTGTGAGTTCAATATGTCAAATGGTCCCTCAGGCAGGGATTTCTGTGAGGAAGAGTCTGGTCCAACAGAAGTGGTGAATTTCCTTTTCTAACTCTTTACTGCACTACCCTCGCTCGTTACTCTCAACGGATGAAAGGGTTTGTCGGCTGGTAGCCAACGGTCGGTGCTACGCACCTCAACATCTGCCTGCCTGCACAACTCTGTAATCAGTTAAGGAAACATCAAGTCAGTACTATCGTCTAGAAAATACTCTTTCAGCTCCTGCAGGATATAATGGCCGACATTCACATGAATGTCGTATAGCATGCACGCAATCATCAAGGTTCTAGTATATGAGACATCCAAAACATTTCCATAGGGTGATAAACTGTTGCATATCATGTAGAGCCAAATTTTGGCTTCAGCTGTGAAGTCGATAGACTTCAAACCCTTTCTCTTATTTGTCCATTATGCTCTCTTTTCTTCTGGATAAAGTTTGGAAACTAGCCAATCTCCGTTTGAGCAATGATCTTTTTCTCGAATTGGCTCAAATGAATGTTCAGGCAGCCCTAGAATGTCATTGATTTGTTAAGTTCCAAACGTCACTATTTTTCCTCTGATGGTGAGTTGTGGGTCGTTGAAGTTTATACGCTTTAGGTTTACATAAAACTCACGAACCCACTCCTCATTGGCCTTACATGGAGTAGGAATGAAACACGACCAGCCGGAGGTTTGTAGACAGCCATAAAATCGACCAATTTATCCTAAGAGATTCCTTTTTCAAGTACGACATTCTTTATAAGAAGGTTTTCATAATATCGGAGATGACAATCAGCATACATGAATCGATCAGTGTCAAATTGTTCTGCCTCTTTCTTCCTCAATTTCATGATGATGTGCAGCACTTCCGTTTGTATTCAGTCCATTTTTTAAGCTTAAAGTACCTAAAAATCAAAACCAAGTTAGTCGAGAATTATAATCATGTTAAGAAATTCAAAACAATGCAATTAGGTCAAACAATCAAGCCAATTGGGCCCAGTAAGATAAAATTGCAAAGCTACTAGTTTTGCACAATCTACCCAGTTATCACACCTGCGTAAATAGCCTCGCAGGTGCAGTTTCGCTTCTGTAGAAATTCTATCACTTCTTTGAACTTTCACAGCTGGCCAGAAAATCGCACCTGCGGAAGAGGTATCGCAGGTGCGAGGCCGCTACTGCGGCGTCATGTCTGCTTCTGCGGTGTTCATAAAAACCTATAAACTGCCTAATTTTCGTACTTCCAAACATTATTTTGGCATACAATTTATACTCAAGACTTCTAAATTAGTGCACTAGATGATTACACGACTTGATTAAACCTTATTTTAAGGCACTTAGCAACCAAAATTCTCTTGCACAATTTATCGAACACATAACAAACACTGAGTGGTTTTTGATTCTTTTAAGCAATTTGGTACTCATACTTCCCAAATTCTTTTCAACAATAACAGCACACACAACTACACTCAACCAATTTCCTCACCCCTAATATTAACATTTATCAGAAGGAAATGGGGAACTTAGGGACTATGGCCATGGAAAATTAGAGATGAAGAAGAAAGAGAACATAAAAGTAGAAGAGAAATGTAGAATAGAGAGCTGAAGATGATACCTGTATTGCATGTGCGTGAGAACAAAGGAGTGCACAAGCAGTATTTGAGTGAGAGATGAGAGGGTGTTTTTACTTTCTCTAAAAAAAATTGGAGTGTTACCTATAAGAAAGACACATTAGGGCTTTTTCTTTAAACTCACCCGACGGGTCGCACCTGCAAGGTTTAACCCACTTCTAAGATACCACTTCTACATGAATCGCTTCTGTGAAGGGTCCGCATCTGTGGTAACAAACACACTTCTGTGTGGACGCATCTGCAAATATTGTTCTTCATATGCGGTTACATCAGATGACTGATGCACAGATTGGGCAGCTACTGTTTTTGTGTACTCCAACACTTCAAACTTCACAATTCAACTCCAAAAAATCTTAAACATGGTAGATTAGTCAAAAATAATATACTAAGCTATTCTAAAAAAAAGAAAATTTCAAAATGACTTATAATTTTTTAAATCGATGGGTTGATTTATCGTCGTGGCACGACGCGAGTAAACTTTACCAATTTTTTCACCACTTGAACGATATGAATTGGGCACCTAACTTGGAATCAAGTTTGTGACCACGAGCGAGGGGGGGTGGTAAGTAAATGATCAAGACAAACTTTAATTTCTTCATTTTGCATTTCTTGACTATCATGTGAGGAATGTCATTTTTCCTTCTCGTGCCTTGAAATTGTAAAATGTATGGCCATTCTCCTTTCCTCTTTGCAATCCCTCAGTGATTTGTGTACTTCACTTCCCATGTCACCACACAACTCCAATGTTGAGAAATGCTTGGAGTATGACATCAAGCCTCTAAATTTCAACTTTTTCCGGATTTGACATCCTCTTGTTCCCCCGAACTAGAGTAAAATTCAACCATCTTTTCAACTAAATCAGTTGACTCTAATTCTATATTTTTCTTGACAGCGCTAACAAGCATAGAGTCGGTTGGCAGATGTTTGATTCCTCAAAATAAAGCTCACTTTTTTCCTCGAAGTTTGAATTTTCTTGAGCTCATTCCAAAGTGCGGGTATTCACATCATTTTGAGTCAAAACTTATTTCAAGTCCTCGAGTGCCAAGTTGTGTTGCTCCTCATATTCAAGAATGGCCTCCAACATGAGCATCATCCTCTCATTTTGAGCATTTTCGAGTTCTTCTTGGTTTTGATCAAGTTCTAAAGAAGAATTTCCGGCTTCAATCTCAAAGGAAGGTTCTTGGCTATCATTCACTTCCGAGGCTTTTTGGACCTCTAAAGCTTCAAGGATTTCTCCCATTTGTAAGCTCAACCTTTCAAGCGCCAAATCATTTTGGATACTATTCTCCAAAAGCATTTCCCAGGCATTTTTCCCTTTGTTTCCTCCTTCAAGTAGACATTCTAAAATGAGCTTGAACTCTCCATTTTGACCATTCTCAATTTCTTCACTTCCATATCCCTATACTTGTTATCACAAAAAGTAAACTCATCATAGGGGGGTTCGGGGAAGGGAAGGACAAATAAGCACAATTATCCCAATGCCCATTTATACCACCACACTTATAACAAATACTCCACTCATGGGTTTGAGATTGTACGCACAATCCACCCCCCAGGAGAATTTAAATAATTTTGTCATGAGTGTGGTCCTCCACAATAAAGACAAGAGTCATCAAAGTATGAACAACTACCATCCGACAAATTTTCATTACAAAAACAACCTAAAGATGCCATTTTTCAAAAACTAATAAAATAAACAAGAAACAAACAAGAAAAGTAAACAATGATAAGAAGATAATTACACAAATATTCACAAGTTTGGACCAAAGCACGTACTCTTAATTCTCAAACAACCTAAATACGCCAAATCGTTCCCCAGCAACGGCGCCAATTTTGATGAAATCCAAATCCACTGCTAAAAAGTAAATTGACATGGTCGCATGAAATATAATTTACCCAACTATGAGTCGGGGTCTAATCCCATAGAGAATAATATGTAGGCGATTAGGCATGTAAGAGAATAATCACTTATTATGATAAGTCGAACACTTAAAAGGTTTTGAGGAAATATTATGTCAAAATGCAAAAATGTAAACTAACCTAGAAAGCAAGTAAAATTATCAAGGCTACAAGTATGGATGCAATGGAAATTACACTCAAGTAACGATCCAATGCATTTCACGATTTTACAAATATGAGCGATTTTTATGTTAATTAGCCTCGAGTAATAATTCTATATAAGCTTCTTCGAAAGACTAACAAGATTTCCTAATCGAATTATCCCTAAAACAATTAATATATTAAGCACACCCGAATATGTCTACAAGTAGTTCAATCCTATCCCTAGATAGAATCTATAAAGTGAGGGTGAAAGCCTCAAGTTCTTGCTAATTAATATTTTCCAACCTCAAGTTATCTTTCCCAAAATTAACTCGTAGTATATAGGATAGTCCTAGGGTTAGCTATCCCTTTGGAAACATTAAAGAACAAGAATAACTAAAGAAACGATACTCACTTCATAATAAATAAAAATTGTTCAATACATAAGCGCAACAAAATATTTAATCCACACTTTAAATATGAATATTACCAAAAACAAGATTCAAGTATTGAAAAAAATACTACACACTTAGATATTCAATACAAAGCAAGGAAATGAAGAAATGAACAAAAATGGGTGAGAAATTCCCAACCAAAAGCTTCAAATCTTCAAGACCCAAGTGTGTGTGCAAGAACCCTAGCTACAAAACTTGTGTTCTCTAGTCAAGGAGACAGAAAATTAAGCCAGAGATGTGTTTCCAATAAGCTAGGTCTTGTATTTGTGGGTTTGGAATGGAGAAAATGTGAATTTCCAAGTCTTCCCAGGTCCAAAACCCGTTGGCCGCACATGAGGAAAAATCAACACAGATGCAGCTCCACATATGCGGATATATGCACGCAGATGCGAAATTGAGTAGAAGGTCAAAGCTCCACAGAAGCGGTCCATGAAGCGCAGAAGTGCATACGCAGGAGCGAACTTATTCTGCAGAAGCGTCTCCGCAGTTGCGGATGGCCCAGCGCAGATGCGATCCCTGTGAAGCTTGGCTATTCCGCAGATGCGGTGGTCTACTAACATATGAAAATTCGCTGAAGTGGTAATTCTCAGACAGGTGCAAGGTCACTGGGAGCAGTTTTGCAATTGTTCTACCATTTTTACTAAATTCCACTTAATTTGGTCTCAACTCTCTTCACGGCTCATTGTACCTGAAAATATAGCAATGCACACCATAAATCACCTCATTTTATAAATAAAAGACACAAAATCTAAAGAAAAGGTAAATAAATGGAAAAATCACCACTCATCAACGGATCTATGCATGCGAACGTGAAGAAATAATGTGGAGAGTCACCAAATACACTACGCGATCGTGGCGAAAACACACTTGAGGCCCCCGGGACCCCGTCGAAACGTACCAACAAGTTCCATAACCTAACACGGACCTGCTCGAGGCCTCAAACCACATCAAACAACATCAAAACTATGAATTGCACCTCAAATCAAACTTATTGAACTTGTGAACTTTCAACTTCTACAATTCGCGCCGAATCATATCAAATCAACCGGAATGATGTCAAATTTTGCATGCAAGTTCCACAAGACACAACGGAGCTATGAAAACTGCCGAAATTGAAATCTGAACCTGATATCAACAAAGTCAACTCCAGGTCAAACCTCTCAACCTTCAAAACCTTCAACTTTCCAATTTTTGCCAAAATGCATCAAGTCAACCTACGGACCTCCAAATCCAAATCCAGACACACGCCTAGGTCAAAAATCACCCTAGGGAGCTATTGGAATCATCAAAACACCATTCCATGGTGGTATACACAAAATTCAAACTCCGGTTAACTCTTATCGCTTAAGCTCCTAAAGTAAGAATCATCCTTCAAAATCCATTTCGAAAACCGAACTCGGCCACACACGCAAGTCGTAATACATGATACGAAGCTTCTTGAGACCTTAAGCTACCGAACAGGACACTAATTCTCAAAATGACCGATTGGGTCATTACATCCTGCCCCTCTTAAACAAATGTTCATCCTCGAATGTGCCAGAAACCGTTCCGAAGTCATCAAACACTACATGAACTCACCATACATACACCAGGGGGTGATTCCACGTCACCCCAATCCATATAGGCCCGACAACACTATCTCAACTGAAAAATTATTCCTTCCACCCACACTAATAAGCCTTAGAACCAAATTTTTTACCATATTAATCTTCTCAAAGACTCGATCCCTGCATAAACATATTGTATCAACCTCAACTAGTTGTCACAGCTCATGCATATGCCCACAAGGTATGACCACCCGATGTAATACATCGCCCCTATGCATATTACAACATCTCTACTTACCATAGTCGCCCATAATCAAATCCAGCACCAACAATTAACCTCATACCATCTAGAACCGTGTTCTAAACTCTGACAACGCTGACAATGATACAAGATTCGTGAATACCCCATGACCATTCACTCGAATCAATAAGTCACATGTAATGCCACCTGGGCACACACCTTGCGAGCTAAAGCCCAATAAGCACAACGCGAATATGACTGAATATGCAAGGAGAAATGCATGAGAAAACTATCAAATAAGCCTGACAGGCACAACTCCTATCGGTAGTATGGGAGAATTAAATCATACGAACTAATCACAAGGATCTCATCCTAATATAACTCCAACGCGGCAAGTATCCCAGTTCAAGCCTACCAAACCACACGATAATGTAAGGATCCCACCCACAGCTCCGAATCACAAGTGGAGTACACATCATACCAACTAAAACCTTCTGCTAATTCAATTCCGCGAAACAAAATCACAACACGTAATGAACTTCCCATATCAGTAGAGCATCTAAATCATCAATCTCAACTAAACCATCTAGAAATCACATCAAAACCTACCATAATGAGTGGCAGAAAGTCACTTCTAGTCTCATAGCTCACAATAGTGAAGGAAACAAAACAATAGACAGGGGCTACCACTATAAAATCTCCCAACAGGGGTAAGCACATAAGTAGAGTACAAAATCATGAAACTCACCTATATGGAGCAAGGTAGAAGGGCTCACCCCGGTAACTGGAACAGCATCCAATAAGAATTATGCTCCTCTATAACAAGTCGAGATCATACTTGTAACGACACCATCTTGTGATGTGGCCTCAGCCCTACCATGGTAAGCATATCAACTGGCCAGGTCTACCCCTTTATGGCACCTTCTACCCGCATGTCCACCACCCCTAGCTGGCTGCGCAGGTGGAGAAGCAACTGGAACGGATCCCCTCGCCTGAGTGCTCTGATGAAATCCACCCCTCCCGAGTCTGGGACAATCTCTCATGATGTGCCTAGTATCACCACACTCATAACAACACCTCTGCGGCCATGACTGCTCGTACTGATTTTGTGCTGGATAACTGGAATAACCACCATAGGAACCCCGTGTTGGTGGTGAACTAAAAGATAATTTCCCCACATGAGTACCCTGACTGACTGGGGCACCACAAGTAGCCTGATGCATGCACTAGACTGGCTTACTACCCGAGCCTCTGCCATGATGGGCCATCGCTGAAGAGTAGAATCCACTGAACCTCGAGACCTCTTCATCTCCTTATCATTCCTCTCCTCACCCCAAATACGCTCTAATATCCTAGCAATCTCCACAACCTACTAAAATTGAGTATCAGTCTGCAACTCCCGAGCCATGCTGGATCTAAGATCATAATTGAGCCCCTCAACAAATCTACGGACTCACTCCCTGACTGTAGGACCAAAGTAGGTGCATGACGGGATAACTTACTAAACCTGATGGCGTACTCTTCCAATGTCATGGTGCTCTAAAGAAATTGCTCGAACTCTATGCGCCACGCATCCCGGAGGGTCTGGGGAACAAACTCTCTAAAAAACATCTCTGAAAATGAGCCCAAGTGGGTGGTGTTGCATCGGCTAGTCTACCCTCCTCATAAACCTGCCACCACTGGTATGCTGCCTCCGACATCTGAAATATAGTAAAAACAACTTTGTTCACCTCCACAATGCCCATGATACAGAGAATATAGTGAAACTTTTCTAGAAATCCCTGTTGGTACACTACGATCCCAAAACCAAAGCTCAATGCGGAAGATCCTAGCACGAACCACGTAGCCCAGAAGCTCAAAAACCATTGTATTTCCTGTGAAGCACCCCATAATGCCACAACTAAGATACCTACTCTAAAGAGACCTTCTGTAATTCTGAAATTCTTTCTCCAACCTCTCTGATGTTGAAGTGTAGAATTATTAATGACGCAAAAATACCACAAGTCTCATCATTATCCCATACAAATCTCAGATCTTAATCATATACAGATTCCGGGGAACCCTTCAATACAACATAATATTGCAGGCCAGGACTGATATAACACATGACCATGCAATCTAATTGTCGATAGTGGACTCCTCCACTTGGCGCAAAGCCATAAGACACAACATTTAGTGATCCACAATACTAACCCTCATAGATTGTACAACACCAATCATGAGATATCTCAAATCATCTAGTAATCACATGTCCATCCTTGTGACCATCAAACTCGTTTCTTCTAGTGCCTTGAATGATAAAATATACCTTCCACTGAGTAGAAATCCCATACAAACCAGATAGTCTCTAATACCACCCACTATCCACAAATAATCATCCACCTCATTCCCCTACCACGATCGCGACAATTAGGCAACCAATTAAATCTTCCCAAGTTTATACTTATCAACCAGATGCCAGAACTCGCTGCACAACCACGTGAACAACTGACTAGTCTCTCAATAAATCTCCATCCTCAGTCTGGACGAACTTTGAGACGATGTTTGAGCATCCCTTGCTCCCTCGTAATCCATCCACAACATCACGAACTATCGGCGTATAGCTGATACCGAGTGCACAATATCATACACAAGTGGATGCAAAGGAATATAAGATATATGATTCAAGTTGAATCAATGCCGCACGATAAGGAATGAAAGAAGTAGAATTTCCTAATAGTGTTGTCGCCTCTCGAAGATAAGAACAAACTTCTCCGTACCAATCCGCAAGACTCTAACAAACCTACTTATGACTCGTAGAACCTATGAACCTAGAGCTATGATACCAACGTGTCACGACCTTAGGACGTCGTGATGGCACCTAGTCGTTAAGACTACGTAAGCCTAACACATACTAATTATTAAAAAACTTTAACTAACTTAACTGCAATACATTAAATAATATCTGTAACAACATTCTTAACCAACATCAGTTGCATAACCCCAAAACCGGTAGTACAAGTCATACGATTTTCTAAGAGTCACTAGAAATAATAATACATCATTGTCCTAGAATAATAGAAAACAATGGAAATAAAATGAAATAGAAGGTGACTTCGGAGCTTGCGAATGTCAATCGGGTATACCTTGAAGTCTCCAGTCGTGCAGACATAAGTCTCAAACCAAATCGATCATAAATACCTGGATTTGCACAAAAATATGCAGAAGCATATCATGAGTACACCATAGCAGTACCTAGTAAGTATCAAGTCTAACCTCGGTAGAGTAGTGACGAGGCCAGGTCAAGACATCTACCAGACATGTAAATTTGTGTCGGATATAACTTAAAGCTAACAATATAAACATCATCAATGTAAGACCAACAACAGAAGAATCATAAATTTACAATCAACAATGAAAATAAAAGAAGCACGAAAAGCAACAAGAAATAAACGAATAATTAAAAAACAGATGAACCCTCAATTAATAAAATCATTTTTAATTCACAATTACAACAAGAATTACCCGAGGTACCACTCCTCGTAATCTCAAATCATAAGTCACGACTTTCATATCTTATGCGTATGGCACCTCGTGCCCACATTTTTTCAAATCATCTTCGTACAACAAAACCCACGTGCCACTGTGTACATTTTATCCGTGTCAAATGCTAATTCAAATTTTCAAGATATTTATTTATATACGATAAGGAACAATAACAACCTTGAATAAAGTAGGGAATCAAATGAGAAGTGAGTTTATTTTAGAAATCATTTGGATGAAGAAAATAATATTTTTAAATAAAATAAAGCATTGGATAAGATACTGAATTAAATGTAGAATTTGTTAAATTAAAACATAATAATGATTTTTAAGTAAAGTAAAAGTATCATATAGGATAAGGAGTTTAAGTTGAAAAATCAATTAAAAGAAAATATGACAACTATTAAGAATAGTAAAGTACAAAATGAAACGACGAGTTATAACTTAAGTGCCACATAAGGTAAGCATGTTAATAATTCCTCTATTTAAAACCGTTATATAACTAACTACTTATGAGACAATGATTGTGCACAGTAAATTCATCTTGAAAACGAATTCACTAAGTAACCACGGAAGCACAAATTGACACATTGAAGTAATACAACAGTTCACGTAGGATGCATAACCTAGACAAGACATAACAACAACAACAACAACACACATAATCCATTGTGGCGCGAAACCCGATCTTACCGTACCATTTATCAATATCATAATCCTCCATTATTCCATTAGTACCAATGAGTAATATCAAGTATCACGTATACAAACTGTTGCGGTGCGCAACTCGATCCCACTGTATCATCATTTATCAATATCATAATCCTCCCTTATTCCACCATAGTATCAATAAGCGATACCAAGCATCATGTATACAAACCGTTGCGGCACGCAACTCGATCCCACCGTATCATCATTTGTCAATATCATAATCCTTCCTTATTCCACCATAGTATCAATAATCAATATCAAGTATTACGTATACAAATCGTTTTGGAGCACAATGCGGTCTCACCATATCACCATTTATCAATATCACAATCCTCCCTTATTTTACACATTGCGGCGTGCAACCCGATTCCACCATATCATCATCTATCAATATCATAATCCTCACTTATATCACATGTTGTGGTATGCAACATGATCCCACCGTATCATCATTTATCAATATAATAATCCTCCCTTATTTCACCTGTTGCGGCGTGCAACCCGATCCACAAACAATTTCAATTAACAATAACAATCTTATAACTCAATTTACAAGAATCTCTAAAATCAAAGGATTTGAGTGCACGGCAATAAAGAACCACGTAAATATTACAAGGAAAAAACCAGACAAGTAAAGCACATGATAACTAAGATGTACAAGTAAAACAGTTAAAGTAAGTAGCAAATAAGTACGGAGTCATAGAAGGGACTCAACAATTAAGAGGTAACAAGACAGTAAAGAAGGCAATAACTTCAACTAAAGCATATGAGGGCCAAATAAAAAGTAAGAGGTAGAACAAGTGCTAACAATGTCAAATAGAGCATGTAAGAGTAGATTAACAATGAGAGCTGTAACATGTCATGACAGTTCGATTAAAGGAACGAAAGAGTCTAGATAACCTAAATCGGTCAAATACCATATATAGCCTGTGTACCCACTCGTCACCTTGCGTACACGACTTTCACAATACAAATATAGCACAATCAACCCGAATCCTAAGGGGTAGTTTCTCCCACACAAAGTTACACAACATACTTACCTCAAAGAAGCCAAATTAATACTCTAAAATGACCCTCTCGGGTGAAACACCTCCGGATGGCTCAAATCTAGCCAAAAGAACTTAATATCATAAATAAAAATCATAGGAAATAATTTCGGATAATAAAGTTTCGATATTTAAAAAAAAAACTAAAAAGCCAACCCAAAAAGCCAACCCTGGGGCCACACCTTGGAACTTGATAAAATTCACAAAATCCGAATACTCATTCCGATAAGAGTCCAACCATACCAAAATTATCAAATTCCTACATCAACTCGGACTTCAAATCCTCATTTTACAGTTTTGAAACTTTATACAAAATTCTCATTTTCTCGCATTCAAATCACTAATTTAATGTTAAAAACAATGATGGAATCACGAAATATAATCAAATTTGGATAAAGAACACTTACCCCAATACAACACGTGAAAATTTCCGAAATCGCCTAAATTCGAGCTCTCTAACTCAAAAAGTGATAAAATATCAAAAGCCCTCGAAAGATAGTGTTTATATTATGCCCAGGCATTTGCACATTGCGCTCGCTAAAGCATGCGATCGCGAAGAAGAAATAGCACTTCCCCCACAAAAACACTACGCAATCGCGAAACCAGGGATGCGAACTCGATGCACCTAAAATTCCAGCCTACGCGATCGCCAAAGGGGCCACGCGAACGCGAAGAATAAGAGCTTGGCCTTCCCAGCGTGGTCACCCACTATGCGACTACGGACACATTATCACGAACGCGATGAGTTAACAGCCACTGATCCGCGATCGGGGATCTATCCATGCTAACGCGAAGAAGAAATGTGCCAAGTCACCAAATACGCTACGCGATCGCGGCTAACACTTAGCGATCGCTAAGAAAGTTATCAAACACCAGCTATCAGCAACTCCAAAACAAGGAAAATTAACCCGTAACCTATCTTAAACACGCCCGAGGCATACGAGACCCCCTCAAAACATACCAACAAATTCCATAACATAACACGGACTTGCTCGAGACCTCAAACCACATCAAACAATATCAAAACTACGAATCCAAGTCAACCTCCGGACCTCCAAATCCAAATCTGGACACACACCTAAGTCCAAAATCATCCTACAGGACTATTTGAATCATCAAAACACTATTCCGGAGTCGTCTATACAAAAGTCAAACTCCGGTCAACCCTTACCGCGTAAGCTCCTAAAGCAAGAATCATCCTTCCAAATCAATCTCAAATCATTCAAAACCAAATTCGGCCACACACACAAGTCATAATACATGATACAAAGCTTTTGCTCGGGACCTTAAGCCACCTAACGGGATGTTAATTCTCAAAACGACCGGTCGTATCATTACAAGCCTAGCCCCTTCTTTGTCATCATTTTTTATGGTATAAAAGCACACCCAGACTCTAATGGAAAAAAAAACTTGCAAGATGAATGAGGTAATAAGATACAATGGTCACTGTATTAAACAGAAAGATAATAGCAAAAATAAGGGCAATAACTTTGTTGTTCGTTTTTGTACAGCAATATAATAACATAAAGATGAAGATAAAATTATCTTAGGAGTTGTGAGAAGTATCAAAATATCAAACAAGAATAACAAACAATAACAACAATAACGTATAAATAGCATCATTGTTCAGTTTTTGCAATATCAAACTATGATTATAAAACTAGCTGGACTTCATAGAAGCATTCTCCCTTGCCATTAGTTCAAAAAGGCTTCCATCATAAACAGCTCGTACTGCTTCTTTCGTCAATTCACCATTCTTGTTTTTCGCCAAATCATATAGGAGCCTCCAATCTGTTGAAGCATTAAGCCTACGCCAAAAAAAAAAAATTGAACGATACGCTAACTAACATTTTACCATGGATTTTTTCCCATGAAAAGAAATATTAGACAACCTATATCACTTCAAAGGAAAAAATTTAACTAAAGAGACAAAGAAATATGAATAGCACCATCCAAAGTAGTCCTTAGGTTCTCTATTTTTCTTGAGCAATTCGTTCACTTCGTCAGATGTCAACGAATTTGCATTTTGATGTGCATACTTCTTGAAAATCTCCTCAAACTTCTCTGGCACAAATCTTCAAAAACATTCAAAAATAAAAGCAAATATCAACTGTTTTATTCAAGCTTACAACAAATGTGATCTATAACCATGAAATTATTAGCTATGATAGAAAATCCGTCACTGACTATTCATTTTTGTGAACAAATTACAAATTATACTTAAATGCATGAGTCAAATATTTTTAACGACGATACAAAAATTTGTTTCAGCTTTACCTTCCTTCAGCATCATAAGCATCAGAATCACTGCCATGCTTTCCATATTCTGCCATGCTTTCCATATTTGATGTTTTTAATCACAATGGGAAACAGTAGAGACGGCCATTTTCCCTATGATCAGAACAAATAAATTAAATGAGGGCTTGGCTAGCAAATGTCATGCCATAGAAGTAAAGGCAGCAACGTGCATAAAGCATCCCGTGTTCTGCCATAGAAGTGAATCTTGGGTTTTTCCGAAATGTAGAAAAAAGAACATTGATTAGCTTTCTTGTCCTCATCATCTTTACGAGCCAAATTAAATTGGACTTGGAATTCGTAAGCGTTTTTTCTATTTATTATTATTTATCCTTGATTTTGTTTGCATATGAAAACCAAGAAAAAAAAAATAATAAGGATTGTGGAGCGATAAATATTTCTTTATCTTTGATCAGAATTTTTTTTTATTCGAGTCTTGAGTATAAAATTACTTTTGTTAAATAGCGTTTACTCTTCAATATAAAGTTTTCTGACGCAAATTCAAATTTAGCTATCTTATATTTCGGTCGATGTTGTATCAAATCTATAGTAATAATGATGCGCAAACTTATATCAGCCGAATCTGACCAAATCCATATTCTTACCATCCATAATCAAGAAGACTTATAAATATTATTATCACAAATATGTATAGTCTCATACTATATTGTGACGTGTGATCATTTCATTTATAAATTAAATTATTAGAAAAATTACACTTTTTTAGTTAAATCTGTCATAATAGGCTGACTCTCTTCTAAACTTGTTCGCATTATTTATCTTCTCCAATATATATATATATATATATTGTGAGTATCGGTGCCCCACGTTCAATTAATATAACATAGCAAGTGCCACTATATACACCAATAATATCATTTTATTCTCAGCTAAATACTGACAAGAGAACAAAGAGATTGTTTGTCGTCATTGAAAATTACTTATGTCATAGCCAATAGAACATGGTGATTAATATTTAATTCATNGGTTTGATTGGAGGGGAAAGTGAAGAAAGTATCATGGAAAGAAGTTTATCTTATAAAGATATTATCTTTCCTTCCTGATTTTCGAGCACCAAACATGGAAAGAAGTTCAACATTTATATATTTTTCTTCTCTTTCAAAGTTTAGAAATAATAATACTAATAATATTGGGAGCATTAAATCTACATTTATTTTCAGCGAAAGAAAACGTATACATTAATTATTTTCGCAGTTAGTGGTTCCTGTAGGACCACGAGTGTTATTTGGAGAAGAAAAGGCCCATCCCTTTTTGTTGAGAAACTTAAATTAGTCGGTTGAACTTTATTTTTATATTGTAGATATGGCACAGACAGAACATTACTCAATTATTGGGCAATTTGTATCTTATCGTGAAAAAAATAATGGCCCGATCCTCAGAAGATGTGGCAAGCAACCATAGAGCATAATGCAGGTTGGATTTGATAAGAGAAAAGAAAATTGAATTTTCTACTCAGCAGCGATCATCAATTTTCCGTTAATTACATCGTACCGGAAGCGGACCTATGTTGGGGTGGAGGCAGCGGCGGTCCGACGAGTTCTGTGACCTAAAACTAAATTTTACGAGGGGCCTTAATTTTTTTAATAGGAAAAATTATTTATTTATTTAAAATCTATTTTTCTAGCGCTTCTTAAATACAAAGTTATTAATAATTCTATTATAATCAATAACTCCTAATAAGTCTTTCTTAATTGACAAATAGCTAATTCATTTAACCTTTCTTGAGACATTGATGATCTTAGGTAAGATTTTATCAATTTTAATTTTAAAAATTTCTTTCCGTTGAAGCGACGGTAACAAGAGTTATTAACATTATTCCATAAGAAATATAGGCATCGAAAAAAGAATTAAATTTTTTTATTTGACTGGGTGTATCAATTAAACCGTTATCTTCTAATTGTACTTTTTTTTGAATATTTTTCCTTCCAAAAATAAATCTAAACATTCAATATCAAATTGATCATTATGTATAACGACCCGACCGGTCATTTTTAGAGTTAGAGCCTCGATCCTCTAATAACTGTTTTTCCCACGTTTGTTTCTGCTATTGGAACTTGTCGGAGTGATAAGTTAGGGAATTCGGAGAGTTTTGGGACACTTAGTCCCTAATTGTGAGTTTAAGCCTTAAATAATTGGACCGTAGTCAGAACTGTGTGAAGACGGATCCGGAATGGAATTTCGTTGACTCCGTTAGCTCCATTGAGTGAATTTGGGGCTTGGAGCGCGTCCGGAATATGTTTTGGAGGTTTGTAGTAGATTTATGCTTGAATTGGCGAAAGTTAGATTTTCGGCGATTTCGGCCGATAGGGGAAATTTGATATCGAGCTCGGNGCCACTATATACACCAATAATATCATTTTATTCTCAGCTAAATACTGACAAGAGAACAAAGAGATTGTTTGTCGTCATTGAAAATTACTTATGTCATAGCCAATAGAACATGGTGATTAATATTTAATTCATCTGCATGATATTATGTACTTGCATGACTGATTTTAATTGTTTTTATGTACTTGCATGACTGATTTTAATTTAACCTTTCTCTATTGTATTCCAGCATCAAACTCAGTAATTAAACTTCCTCCGTCCCAATTTTTGTAGAGGTGTTCGGATTTTGAGAGTCAAATGAATTATTCTTTGATCATAATTTTTTGTATGTTTTTAAAAATAATTAAATTATTAATTACTGTGACTTATAGTAGTTTTTACGTAATTTTCAAACACGTAAATTTTATTTCCCAAAATTAAAAAATATGACATACATGGTCAAAATTAAGAAGTTTAAATACATAAATTGGGACAGGTTTCTGTTTTTATATGACACATATCCGAAAAGAATAATATTTTTTATATTTAAAAATAATTTAATTTAAATTTTATATTTACTATTAATGAGATAATTTATAGTCACACAATTATATATATATATATATCTTATTTTAATTCAAAAAATTATCTTTATATTCATAGATTTGATGCCAAATTAAGCATTGGAGTATCACATAAAATGGGAAGAAGAAAGTAAAATTATATAATGAGGACTAGTTAGAATCTAGACTACGAACAATAAAGGCATTGAGATTGAGAGAGATTTGAATTACCGGTCGAGTCTTGTGACTGAGAACAAGATGAATGAGAACAGCAGCCAAAAGTGAGCGGAAAATATTACGTCCCAGTTTTCTGAAACCTGAACAGATGATAAATCATAAATATAATAGGAAAATTTATGAAAGAAAAATTCAAATTATAAAGAAAATTAAAGAAAACTATCAAAATTACCATACATTATTTAAAAAAAAAAAAAAAAAAA